>CABFWB010001468.1:111287-144378 GCA_902151455.1 Timema bartmani
TATATATATATATATATATATATATATATATATATATATATATATATATATTATTTGTAGGTATTTATTTATATTTATTTGTAGGTATTTATTTATTTGTAGATATTTATTTATTTGTAGGTATTTATTTATATTTATTTGTAGGTATATATTTATTTATAAGTATATATTTATTTATGTATAGATGTATATATATCTATACATATATATGTTTATATATATGTGTGTATAGATATACACATACATATATATATATATATATTTATATATATGTGTGTATAGATATACACATACACGTAAAGCCCAATCAGGTTGTAAGATGCGCAGTTAAAGGAAATTAATCCAATCATGTGTGCAGGGAAACAATCATGTGTGCAGGGAAATGTAAAATGAAAGTGAACGTGTTGTCACAGGCACGTTCTGCGGGATGGGAAAGTTTCCCTACTCGATCATCGGAACGAGCGAGGACCTGTTCGTGGAGTTCGTCAGCTCCGCGGCCGGCCCGCTTCTCAATACGGGCTTCCACTTCAACGTGGGCAACTGGCCCGGCCACGTGGAGACCGCTGGGAGCAGGAACGGCACGTGTGACTGGGTGCTCTCCAGTGAGGACCTGGCCACTTCCGGAGACTCTGAGGGCATCTTCTTGTCCGTGGCGCACTGGTACCCTCCCCACACCTCCTGCACCTACCTCATGCAAGGACGCAAAGATGAGGTGGTGCGCCTCTATTTCCCCAGGTTAGGAAGAGCTATAGTAGTTGTAAGATGATTTGACGCCTCATAAACCGCTACAAAGATGAGGTGGTGCGCCTCTACTTTCCCAGGTTAGGAAGAGCTATAGTAGTTGTAAGATGATTTGACACCTCATAAACCGCTACAAAGATGAGGTGGTGCGCCTCTACTTCCCCAGGTTAGGAGGAGATATAGTAGTTGTAAGATGATTTGACGCCTCATAAACCGCTACAAAGATAAGATGGTGCAGCTCTACAACCCCAGGTTATAAGGAGCTATAGTAGTTGTAAGATGATTTGACGCCTCATAAACGCTACAAAGATGAGGTGGTGAACCTCTACAATCCCAGTTTAGAAGGAGATATAGTAGTTGGTAAATGGCGTGATACCTCATGTAGAGCCACAAATTATCTTATGGATTTGAACGTCTCTAAATAAGGCACAAACTCCAGGAGTAGTTTTTTGGGTTTTTTTTTCATTTATAAAAGTACAAGATGTTTGATAATTATTATTGATTAATTTGTTATTTGAAGTAAAACAAGTAAAATGTATTATTGAGATATCTAATTATAATTTTTTCAACAAGTTCTATATATTAATAATTTATAGTGCATCTAAATGTATTTTAAATTAAGCCAAAAAGTATCACGTATTGTATGTGTTTAGTAGAAAAGTTGGATTTCTCTTCAGATGGTTCTAGAGATATAACTAAGCCAACTCTTAAATAGCCGCCCTTTCTCAATATAAAGGTCGTAGCGCCAATGTCAGGGGCATATTTAAGTCCGCAATACCAGTCACACAGTTTTTTAAGCATCAAACTCGCAATAGATTGGGTGGCTGGTGGTAGAGAAGTATATTTTCAAATCTCACAGGAATGCAGTGGTGATGGCTTTAAACGTGTGATTATCAATGTGATTTTCTCGTCCTCTACCCACGCTAATGTTGATGCACTTTCTCCAAACAATTTACTTTATTTGCAATCCTTAGGATTAAACCACATATCCCGTGCTTCACACCTTACTACCCATTCGGTCTATCCGCATATATACACTCTATTCCTGCTGAAAGGTAGCTGATTTACCTTAGGATATAATTTGTCCCTATCTTATAAGCCGCGCCATAGTGGAACAACGCAAGTTAAGTTTAAATACTTTACAGGGTAAGTGTAGGTTACATTTTTGGAGTTGAAAGGAGGAAGATGTATAATTTAGAGGTAATGTATCCGCCTTTGCATGGAGAGAGAGAGAACCATACATAATTGAGGGGAAGAAAACTTGGTACATCCAGCTTATATTCAACAAACACCCGCAAACTAGACTAGACGAGAATTACACTTTTTTCTCCATATAGTCAAAGCTAGGTTCTTTTTGGTGGAGGAGGGGGAGAACAGAAATAACTGGGACTTTTGGTGTGTGGGGGGAGGGGGGGTCTGCTAGAGGTAGCTCTTGTATTGCAATCTCCAGCTTGAGTGGTCGAGAATGATTATGGCTTTTAATCCCTCACTAATCAATTTTAAGTTCTCTAACACATAATTTGGGCTGTAGCTAATAAAAATTTCGTAAGACTCCAATAAACTACGAGCATAAATATTGATGAGGAACTTTTTCTTCAAAACAAAATTGATAATACTTTCATGCTAAGGAAAGGTTTGAAACCTCCTCTCCTCACTAAAACATTGTAAATAATCCATAGATAGTCCGAATTAACTTTACATTAGAGGGAAAATAATAATTTTGTTGAAAGTGAATAGTAAATATGTGATCTCATAACTGATTAATATATTTTTCGGTACAAATTGTGCATGTACCATTTGAACAGGTCATTGGTGGATCAGGGGGGAGGTGGGGGGTTGTCATTCCCAATGTACCACCTAATAAACACGCCCGCACTTGTCCGTGTATTCACCGGTACGGGTACCCTCTGTCTCGAAAGTAATAGAATTGTTTTAATGAGAAGTGTTAGTATTCAAAAAGGTGAACCAAGAGTAAGCTCAAAAGCAAACATAATGCTGTGGTAATTTATATTCAGGTACAAGTCTCCATTGGATGATAAAAATGTGGCTTTCCTCAGACCAACCGTTCAGAGTTTAAGGTCGATATCCCGTGTCAATGACAATCACATTCATCCCGTGTTTAATGTGTTCGTGAACCTCGTCTTACTAGCCCGTCCTGGCAGACCACACGTTTCCGTGATGTCACGAGAAAGACAGAACTTAGAGGTAATGTATCCGCATTTCCATACATAGAGGAAGGGCAGCAAAACAATTAAGAATTGACCGACCCTTAGTAGATTCGGCGGGATTCAAACGCTGAACTTCCCGCCACCACCAATCTAATATTTTTGTGAGAATGACGCCTTAGCCCAGGCTACCACCTATGCGGTGGCTCACAACCTTCCTTAATATACTAATAATCATTCAAATATATTAGCTCTCCGTCAATCACAGTGTAACCCCTTTGAGATCCAAAGGAACACTAAACAGGGGTCGCTGACCTCGGACCACGCGGCTAATAAGCAATTAATTTCCTCCATTATCTAGACTTGGCAGCGGGTAATTGAAGGGATAAATCAGTCCTTGCCGCTCATTACCTGCCAAGGGTAACTGGGGTGCAAGTAATTACTCCAGGGTGGGGGTGGGGGGGTAGTCAAGGCTGTCACCCCTGGGGATTATCCCGGACATATTATTATCTGAACACTCGTCTTTTTTCACTGCCTGCGTCTATTCGCCCAGTATTACAAGGGGAGAGGGAATCTCGACAAATATTATTAATATTATTATTATTATTATTATTATTATTATTATTAGCACCGCGTCTTACTACCCGTTCGGGTTATACGCACTTACGCTAATGTGTGATGGTAGGGTGATTGTGAGATGAAATGGAGGACCTACAGTTTAACGTGGGATCCGAACCACGGTGGAGGCCTGGCATTCCTCACATTCACAAGTTGTGATTAATACACATCTTGTCAGAGGTGAAGGAAAGGTTTGGCATTCAGATAAATCTGCGCCGACCGAGGATCGAACCCCGGACCCCAGCACCTTGACAAATAAGGCTCCTCGCTTGCTAAAAAATCGTATCTATTACTTTCTCGCGACCACTTGGTATCGTCAAAAAAATCGAACTTGAGATTTGGATGTATGTCTGCGTTTTATGACCCCAATGCCATCTGTCTGTGTGCCTGTATGTTTGTATCTCAGCATGGAGCCGAAAACCATTTTACCGATCGGGATGAAATTTTCTATCTAGGGTTTCTCCCAAGTAATTTTTGTGATTAAAAAAAAATAACCCTAAAATTAAGGACAAACATTGAAAAAATCGATTATATTGAAATCGGCTCCAACGAGTAGTATTAAAATTCATAGATAGGCATTGTTCAACACAAACAAAATGGCGATACTCATTCATCCTTGAAAATGACTTTGAGGGTCCTTAGAGCAGTGAAAACTCCCAATTGTAATCATATCTCCGTAGCTCTTTGAGATACGAACGAAATAACATCATTGCAAAAATGTAAAACTCTTAAATATAAAAATCTGTATTTTAAATATATTTTTGTAAAACTAATAGGTAGTTTCCTAATTATAAGCAAATGCCTATATAATTTTATGGAGATCTTTGAAATGGGAAATTGACTGCCATGATTTATGTTGGACACTAACTTCATCTTTTCTCAATGTTTCTGTAACAGTGCATATTAATGAATTTACGTTCTTTGATATAATGTGCACCAATGTATATTAATATGTTTCACAAAGCTTACGAATTTTTAAGAAAATGTCTCCATCTTTTGGTAAAGCAGCGAGAAATGTTGTGTGGTAGATTGTAACATTTATTTTTATATTGCACTGAATCCTACTTCCTAAACACTATATTAATATTTTTAAATCAAATTAACAGCATATGAATTTTGCATCTCCTTACCATCATTACAATCACTTTAAAAAAGTAAATACTGCGTAGAGCTATAACCTCACAAGTATTGCGACCCCATTGGCTTAGCCACAAAGTAATTTTACACAATCCAGGAAGTTCTGCAGTTCTAAAGAATCATATATTTTTACGTCCTCGACCGTTCTCTCTGGCTTAGTTTTTAATACGAACACAACTGCTGTACCTAAAATGGCTCAGGTTCAGGGTTTGAACCTCTCTTCGTAAAACATATATATAAATTAGAGCACACTAGTTGGCTAGGAGTTACTTAAAGGAATATATATATTAATTGTTTTTACAAAAGTGTGAATCCCTTAGTTTCAGGATCAACCGCATAGAGTCGCCCATCCAACTGTTCGATGGCGATTGTGGCGAGTCCCTGACCCTGTACGACGCTTCGTGGCCGGACGATTCCAGGATCATCAAGACCTTCTGCGACACCTTCTCCCGGGCCATGGAGAAACATGACTTCGTGTCCACGGGCAACGCTCTCTTCGTGCGCTTCGAGAGTAAGACGGGCAGTTACTCTGGGTGAGACAACATCTATAGAGGTTTCATACTATAATGCAGTGTTAGCATTATCCTCACTCCAGGGCCATGAAGAAACATGTCTTCGTGTCCACGGGCAACTACATCCATGGAGGTTTCATACTATAATGTAGTGTTAGCATTATCCTCACTCCCGGGCCATGGAGAAACATGACTTCGTGTCCACGGGCAATTACATCCATAGAGTTTTCATACTATAATGTAGTTTTAGCATTATCCTCACTCCAGGGCCATGAAGAAACATGTCTTCATGTCCACGGGCAATGACATCCATAGAGGTTTCATACTTCAATGTAGTGTTAGCATTATCCTCACTCCAGGGCCATGAAGAAACATGACTTTGTGTTCACGGGCAATGGCATCCATAGAGGTTTCATACCATAAAGTACCGTTAGCACCAACCTCACTCTTGAACCATCGATCAATCTTAGAGTGCGAGTGTTGAGGACGCGAGAAAAGGTCGGTGTTTTTGCAGTTTTTATATCAAAACTATTTTTTGGCCAAAATAAACAAATACTGCTCCATAAGAAACATATAATATTGTTGAATGTTGAATAATGTTGAATATCTGTCATGGACATAGCGGCATTAGATAAGAAACTTTTTAAACGAAGAAAAATAGTTGTCATTAAATTCCAGGACACCCTTGATAAATATTCAAAAACTGTTTATATCATAATGTGAAGAAAATTAAACTCCATGTTTTTACTGAAGAGAGATTTGATTAATTTTGGGATGACCTAGTGGTCTAGGGGTAAGGTGTCAGACTTCTGTGCTGTGGGTCCTGTGCTGTGGGTCCGGGGTTCAATCCTCGGTCCCGGCACAGAATTATCTGTTTGCCAAACTCTTCCTTCACCTCTGAAAAGACGTGTATTAATCACAACTTGTGAATTTGTGGAATGCCAGGCCTCCACCGTGGTTCGGATCCCACGTTAAACTGTAGGTCCTCCATTTCATCTCACAATCACTCTATCATTGCACATTAGCGTAAGTGCGTATAACTCGAACGGTTAGTAAGACGCGGTGCTAATAATGATTAATTTTGATTTTAAAAATTGCTATAAAAACTGCAGCAAAGCTTACTTTTTCTCGTGTGCCTTACACTTCCACCTTAAGGCCAGTTAGCCTTGTAAAATAATTGTTTGTTAAGTTTAAGACACATACGGGTGATAACGCGGTCCAAGACATCACGATATAACAGACCGGATTGTCGAAAAGAGAGACCGGGGCTTTGATACAATCCGAGAGTACTAGGGGTGGTATTGTACATGGTTTTGGTTTATTAATCCCTTTCCCACATTAGACTAGTCCTTTGAACAGTCCATTTATTAAAACTCATCAACCACACACATTTAAATACATCAATCTCAACAGCTCGAGGTTTCGTATGATTTGAGTTAGGGATTCCCCCAGCACACATTATTTTACAAAGCATAAATCCTAGTAAAAAATTATGAATTAGAAATAAACTGTGTGTAGCCTAAAACTTGGACATCCTTTGGAAACAATTTTCTGGATGTGAGGATTCCGTTAGAATAGAAATTCAAGGATTAATTATTACTCAAATATATTTTTGCTACATTAATTGTTCCCTGCTATTCCCTATAGCTAGAGTTTTCGATAGTTTGAGGTTGGCTTAGATTCGTTCAAATCCAACTACAGAGACTATTTCAATCAAATATAAACGCGTCCTTGGACCCGCACTGTTGAGCACGCGAACAAAAGCTTCAGTCTCGCCTTATTTGGTTTGCCAGCTCAAGAAGGGGCTATATTTGGGATCCCGGACGTATATACAGTACTAATGGTTGTCACGCCCTTGAAAAACCGGTAAAATACAGAACTTTTTTTGTGTGTGTGTCTGGGAAAAACCTGGAAAACACAGGGAATTTGGCAAAAATCTAATAGAAAAATAGCCCGCTTCAATAGCCGCATGATCGAACCCGCTACTCTCGCAGTAGACTAGACTACCGATGATGGGTAGATCGAGGTTAGAATCTCGGTCGGGTGTAATGAGGGTGGTTTTTACCAAATAGATTTTCACTCTTCCCCCATGCAAATTCGTGTACACTTCCTATAAATATAACCTTCTTCATCCCTAAAACTATTAGTGTAATTATTATATAAGTGTATAACCCGAACAGTTAGTAAGACGCGGTGCTAAAAAAAATAGAAAAATACTGTAATATCTGTTCATTTAGGACATTTAACTGAAAAATTTAAATATTAGATCTGTGGATGGAATAAAAAGTGAACTGAATAATTAAGTGCGTTTATTCAAACATGTCTCACACCACCCTTAAACAAGGTTTGTGAAATTGACACAAGATATATTTCACCATCAAGCATAACCATACAGATTTAAACATAATGTACATTACTTAACACTACGATAATCAGTTTTATGTAAAATAAAAGTTTTATTACTTTTATCTTCAATCTAAGTTGTCTGGAAAAATGGGAACTTCTTTTGGATGAACCTTGAAAACAAAAAATCTTGTGGTAAGATATTGGTGGTAGCCCTGATATACTGAGCTGTTTTCTCCCTCTAAATTGTGTTTAACTCTTCTCCAAGTGGATAGAGACACATTTCCTCTTAATTCTGTCATACCCATCCTTACCCTTTTAGTATATATGTGAGGATAGCCTGGACGGGTAGTAAGAAGCGAACATGGCCCCTAGTTTTAACGCCAACCTCAAACCAACACAGCCTAGTTGACACAAAGAATTGATTGCGGAAACACGAGTGCTGTTGTGTCTCTGCTTGGAAACACATGTTCCTCTCATTTTGAATGACATAGTACTGGGCTATCAGCAATCTGGACTCCCAGTGGCCGACATGATATGACAGCAACAAATTGCGGCGAGGTCTACAGGGTAGGTCTTAGCTCCATATATAACGCGAAATCTAGCGAGTATAAGGAGGGTGGGTGAGGGGTTTCAACTGGAGAAGACGCTCATATATCACAGGCGTCTTGAGACCTACAAGGCGACATCTACAACCAGCGTTCTCCCCCCTCCGATCCCCCTAACACACTTCTTCTTCAAGTTTGGAGACAAATATTTGAACCACTATCTCATTTCTGAAGAGATATTCCTCAAGTTGGAAGATAGGTACTCCGTATAGTGATGTGAAAACTTTAAAAAAATACACTACTTTGAAAATTTGTTTATAACTATTAAATATAATATTAAACTAAAGGTATTTTTGAGAAAAGTTAAATGTACTGTATGAATAAATTACATTATGCATTCGTACCTACTTTATAATATATTTATAGTTCGTGACCAAATTTCCAAAAATCAGTCTTTAGTGAGCCGCCTTCTAGGTTTTTCTCAGAAAAATAAATTTTAATTTTATAATCATATTTAATATATTCAAATAAAACTAAAATAATAAATTGTTATGAGCTTGAGGCAATATTAAACGTCAATAGCATCATAAACCTGATGTCAAAAATGTTCACGATTAAAATTCTTCCTCTATATGATAAAATAAAAATTAGTAAAATTATCATGGAAGAAATAATAGTTAAAACTAACTACTAAATTATAAGAAACTATTTAAACAAATCACCCTCATTACGTAAATTATAAACAGCTGTCTACTAGCTTAGTATTATAGTTTGTGGAAAATGATTTTACTTTACATCCATAACTGTTTCCAGCCTCTGACCTGGGTCAGTTTTTTATTCAAGTCATGTATTTTCCACTACCGGCTTGATAGGTCTGTAGTAAGCTGCATATGCCTTATAATCTAACCTAAGACTAGGACAGGCACAACATCCAGCCCCCGGCCGTTTATTCATCACTGGGAAAGGGGAAACTGTGAAAAATACTGACCTTGTAAATACAGTTTTAGAGTGGTTGTTTCTAAAACTTTTGTTTTCACAATTATTCATAATATTTTAATGATTTGGTAAAGCAGCAAAGTTACTAAGGGATCATTCTAAGACTAGACAACTTGACGTTAATGTTGCCTGTCTATCGTTGATAGTATGCTATTGTTACAGGGTTGTACTGAAGGGTGAGGTTTGGGGGGCCTTCAAAACCCCCTTTAAAAATAGTTTTAATAATCTATTTTTCCATTCCTTGTAACTGTCTAGTTTCATATATTACTGAAGTATTATACAATTCCTAAGAGTTAAAGCCCAAATTATTCTTAGGACACTTTAAATTTCCTAAAAAGGTTCATTATATAGTTTTTGATATAATGGAAGACATCCCTTACGAGCCACTAAAATGAAGAAACTCGCCATTGCTTCCATTCCCCAAAATAAAACATTTTTGGGTATAGTTCTGTTGTATTATTCCCCATACAATTCACTAGATAAACTTAACCAGCCCCACGGTGATGTGGTTAATGCAGTTGTCTACTAGTCTAGGGGTCTCAGGATCAATTCCCGGCTGGTACCTTTGTTTTTTCTCGAAAGGGAAATCACCCCAAAGGTCAACAGAGATTAGTTAATTATCGTTAAGTTTCAGTGGTTCCACACGGTCGTATTCACTATCACCGTCATCTCATCAGAACATGGACAGAGCCTCCACGGAGAGGATGTATGATGAGTACATTCGGTTGTTCCTTGGGCAACGGTACACTAGTACTGTCTAATCTTTCCACAAACTGGGTTCAATATTATATTACTAGAGAAACTTGTGTTCAAATAATGATGGCAGCTATCACGAAATGACGAGTGATACGTACTGAATTTAGTATTATTATTATTATTATTATTATTATTATTATTATTATTATTATTATTAACACCGCGTCTTACTACCCGTTCGGGCTACACGCACTTACGCTAATGTGTAATGGTAGGGTGATTGTGAGATGAAATGGAGGACCTACAGTTTAACGTGGAATCCGAACCACGGTGGAGGCCTGGCATTCCTCACATTCACAAGTTGTGATTAATACACGTCTTGTCAGAGGCGAAGGAAGGGTTCGGCAATCAGATAAATCTGTGCCGGGACCGAGGATTGAACCCTGGACCCTCCGCACAGAAGTCTGTCACCTTACCCCTAGACCACCAGGTCACCTCTGAATTTAGTACCGAACTAAGTGTGGGATAGTTTCTCGACTGTGTACTATGTTGTGTCCTTGTGTTGAAGGTCATCGCTTTACTACTGGGCCCACTACGACTTCTTCAACAACACGCGGTACGGGGAGCGAGTCCCGGCCACGGCTTGCGACGAGGTGTTTCCGAGTTGGAAGTCATCAAAGGGCTGGTTCAGGTCACCTCTCAACACCCTGGTGTACAAGCGCAGTGACCCCACCGAGGACGTCAAGTGCCTCTACCGCTTTGTGACCGACAAGAGGATCTTCGCCAGGGTCATACTCACCATCGAGGCTATCAACTTCAAGGTGAGTAGAGAGGTAGCAAATATATGACACTTTGGGTGGATAGCTTCTGAAATGTATATTATGTCAACAATGTATTTTTAGGGTATCTGTTGACCTATGTGGTTTTGGGGTAAATTGTTTGCCTAAGGACCCCGATGATTGTGTGTTCAAACCCACCTGGGGTTGACGGAATTTTCTTGAGCAATAAAAATCCAAATCAGGACTATCTTCGGAGGGGAAGTAAATCTGTCGGACCCATGTCGATTGTGGCATTTAAAAGAACCATGGAAGGTGCGTGAAAATACCTTTCCTGAAAAATTGGCTTGCTCATAAAAATTCTCATGTGATGATATAATCATTCGGTTCAGAAAGTGCATATTAAATACCTCAAATAAATAAAGGGTATCTTCTGAAATTTCGATGTGTTCTGTGAACAGTTAACACAATATATTGCTAATATATTGAGCTAAGTCTCCTGGGTTTAATTCCAGGCACTATCGAAAAATGTATCACTAGTAAAATTGGTGTTTTTCCTCTCAGAGTGATGAACTAATGGCCTTGAATCTGTGTATTGTATCTTTGTGTAAGTAAGTTAATTTATAAGTCGTGTGTCGGTTAAGAAAGCGTACGTAAAATACTTAAAATAATGATACTGTAGTAATAATTATATTAAAATACTAATGGATAAAGATGACATTGGGTGATTTAAAGTGAGCTTACTAACATTCTGTTAAATGGAGGAGGAGAAACATTTTAGGAAATCAACCATAATCAGCACAACCGGCCTAGAATCTAAACCCTCAACTCCCTGTCACCAGAAAATCAGACTATACAAGGTTCACGCTTTGTCCCGTATTCTCACTGATACAGCTAAGTAATTATATAACTATATCATAAAAAATAAAAATATTTTATGATTTGACTGTTGATATAAATCAAATCATGCAATGGAATAATTGAGCAACTATTTAAACTCTAGCACATACCCGTTCAAAAATCAATGGCTTCGTTGCTGGTCATGTAATTTATCCCATACGCATTTGTTGGGCAGTCAGTTTTTAGTGACCCCTCAAAATCTGTGAGGTGCATTTTAATAAAGACTCTAAAGTAGATCAAATATTTAATCCAATGAAAGTGTGAAACTGTTTCTCAGTTGAAGATTTAATTATAAACAACATTCTTTGTATATACTTTTTCGTCTTTTGGGGACCCCCATGTGAATTTTCCATCGCCAAGTATTCCTGGTCCTCTTTTTGGTTAGGGACTACCTTTCTGAAAAATTTCAACTTCCTAGTTCTTCTGAACTACGAGAATTTTTCTATTTTGATTTTTTATAACCCCCCCCTCCCCATCCAACCATTTTTGGGGCCCCACAGGAACTTTTCTATCAACAAGTATTTTCTCATTCTTTTGGATTAGGGGCTATCTGACTAAAAAATTTCAGCTTCTTCTGGGCTTCGAGAATTTTTCAACTTTGGTTTTATGAGGGGGGGGGGAATAGTTTGGGGGCTCCCTATAAGAATTTTTGGTCACTGTGTATTCCTGTTCCCTTTTTGGTTTGGGGCTACATTACTGCAAAATGTCAGCTTCTTAGACTGTATGTATTTCTGGATTTTTTTCAGCTGGATAGAGGAACTTGTAATTATTATAGTGAAGATAATTGAAAAAAACTCTTATTTAGTAGACAATACGTAGAAACTAATATTTCGTGTGATTGACAATCATTTATAAATATAGGTCCTAACTTCAAATATTTGTTAAAAATGACACCAGAATATTAACAATGAAACCGAGACCTTTGGCTTAGTGCACCATTGCTCAGACACTGAATTAATCAGTTCTGTCCTCCTGACCACGGTCACACATCATAGTTGTAGTTGGTTTTGTGTTTCTAATAGCTATCAAGTATCTGACGACCTCACGCGTCCATCCCTGACGTTCGCCTTACACTATCACGAATAGGTGACCCTGGGCGTGAGACTAAACTAAACTCACTAATCAAGCATCACGCCAAATATTTTGGATGCATGATTTTAAAATACATTTTGGTATTATCCTCAGGCATTGTTAAAGTTCTTTATGACTATAGATATAATTTAAAACACAATGGTATATAAAAAAATTGATGGATTAAATAAGTAAATATACATTGAAATAATCAAATAATTTACAGTTGAAATCGTAAACACAATGTTTGTCGTCAATAAATAAAAGGATAACATATTCAAAACTTAATTTTTAAATGTTATTAAAGTGTAAAAAGTTATTAAAATATGTAACACTTAAGAAAATAGAAAATATTAACTATTTTAAAAGATTTTATAAACAATTTAAAAAATAAAATATCATGAGCCTTAGCGAAAAGTGGAGTGGTGTGATTCAGCCGATTCCACTGTCTGTGGTCATTTTTCAATATGTGTTGGGTTAAACACCGTTTTTGAATCAGGATCATCCTTACAATGCTGTACCATGTGCGGAGTGCTGGGAGGACAGGGTGGACAAACTTCTGATATGGGAGCCACCTCAGCCCGGTGCCAACACTACCCTGAGCGCTTCCATCACCGCCTCCCCGGGCACAGGGGTGTGTCTCTGCAAGGGGGGTGGTACAGCTTCTCAGCAGCCAACACCTCCCCCACTTCCCATCGGCACCCGGAGACCGCAGCTAGCTCAACCAGTGACTGTTGTCTCTCAGGGAGAGAACCTGAATCTCCTTCTCCTGGTAGACTCTGCCCACGCAGCCTCCAGCTACTTCAAACACCCCACCCCTTTGTTCGAGGCAAGGTACGAGTTCGTCCACGGTCCCCTGTGTGGCCCCCCTCTCATTCCACCAACGACCGATGGAGAGCTGCACTTCCCTTACTATGAGGCTCTGGGCTACGTCGAACCTCCTAAATCCATACAGTGCATCTGGGAGCTGAGGGTGAACAGGGAACGGGACCTGTGGCTCCATTTCGACAAGATCAAGTTCGCGTCCCGGGCGTGCGAGGACGGAAGACTGGAGCTGTTTCTTGCGGGTCGGGTAGAGCCATTCCTCTCCGTCTGCGGAGAGAACGTCAGCGCCCTCAAGGACATGCCCATCCTACAGGCGGCAGAACTCCTTCCTCAGGCTCCCATATCAGTGACGACACCAACCTCCTTCAGTTCTCAGTCTCCATTGGAACCGCCGACGGTGAAGATCCAGTTCACGGGAACTGTGACTCCAGCGAGGGCGGCCTTCAAGATCGCGTGGACGGAACTGTTCCACCTACCCAGGAACGCTGACGGCACGCTGATGACATCGCGTCTGACGGAGCCTGGTGATAGCAGCGTTGGGACCGACGGCGTAGAAGGTTGCGAGTTTATGTGCCCCGGGGATTCAGGTCTGTGTATCCCTCTTAGGCTGGTTTGCAACGGCGTCATCAACTGCCCCAACGTGACAGCCGTGGCGGCGGCTTACAGTGGGGTGAGTGAGGGTGGCCAGGGTACGGGGGAGGGCATGGTGGGAGTGGTGGGGAGCGATGAGTCTCCAGAGCTTTGCGAGAGGGCGGAGACCGACGCCGTGAACTGGCTGGCGATAGGTCTGGGCGCAGCTGGCGGCGCCGTGCTGGCGATCACGTGCCTGGTGGTGCTGTGCCGCGCGTGCTGTCACAAGAGCGCCAGTGATGACGACATAGACGTGCCTTACTGATGTCACGCCGATGACCAGAAGATCAGTCCCCCTGAAGAGGTAGTGGCGGTCAACTGGTGAACAGACTTTTCACGATTACTACTTTCAAGTCCACGCGCAGAAATAAAAGTCTTTGGTGCCTCCTCTCCGAACAACGGACATGTTGTTTGTTTATAGTATACACTTGGTGTTTTGTTTGTAAATATGCCAAAATAATTTTACCTGGACATTATAAATAGAAGACAAGCTATTTAAACATTAATTAACTGAAAGCTAATGAAGTAGCCTATAAATTTATTTAAAAATTGGAAATAAATTAAATACATGCTAAAGATCTAGATTTGACTAAACATAAACTCCACATAATTGTGTCATATCAACTTATTCGCTCTAGATTTATTGTTTTGTCATCTTTCGTGAGACCCCACATAACAAATACTCGTATGACAAACGTGCACTGCAATTATTATTAAATGTATCATTAATAAAAAAAAACTCTTTTATACCCACTAAAAAAAATACTTTGTTTCAAAATGTTGTTGAGTATTGAATAAACAGAGTATATTAGAGACGATGAGAGAATTATCAATACCATGAATTATTTTATAAAAATCTAATAACTTTGCAAACGTTGTTTTGATTAATAGTTTTGGAATGGTATAATTTTACTTGCATAATCTATTAATACATTGAAAGATATTATGTTGCTTTATAATATGATATATTAAATTTTTATATGGCCATACCCAAAAATGTATTTTAAAGAGGGATGATGGGGTGGAGGATAATATACCAGAGGCGGATGGTGGTGAATTTCCCCAATGGCAGGTGGCAAGAACATGTTTTTTTTAAATTATATATCTCTTGAGTTGATCTAAAGTTTTTTTTAAAAACATACTTGGGATTGTAGGTGCAATGAGCTATAAAAATTAAACAAGCTACTAGCCTAGGCATTGATTAATTTTATTAAAATAAATGTTTAATAAAAATAACGGGAGGAGGTTTTAACATCTAAACACACCCTTCAGTACGGCCCTTAAATTCAGTCATAACAAATATTTCGGACACACACTAAGTCAGATGCACGTTCATTTGAAATATCCTTTTTTAAAGGTTGAAAATGTTAAAAATAAAACACTTGGGTTTAGAATATTGAAAAATCAGAAGTTGGAATATCCTAAAAAATCTCACGATATTTGTAATTGGTTGGTCTAGCACACAAATGTATCTCTAGCATATATAATATTGTTAGGATATATAATGTAGAATGCTTGTAGCACGTATCTGGAGATATTCTGTGCCAAATTCGTACAACTTGAAATGCATCGTTTGCACATAAACCCTGTCAATAAATAGCACCTCGCTTTCTTATTTAATAATTCCTTATCCATTCACCAGGTATTACTGCCCATGTAAACAATCCACAAATTTACGCTAATAGAATGTATATGATTAAGGTATAACTTAGCAGAAACGAATTTACTTTGATGGAAAGTATGAATTCGTTTATGCCGGGATCTTTATCAAATTAACGTAATGTAACGTTCTCATAACGTTCACTTAGCGTAAATGAACATGCCGCGTGATCTTTCGTAAAGGTGACGTAGCGCAAAACCTCGAGCAAAAGTCATCCGATGAATTTATACTGGTTTTAAACAAGTTGTTCAAAAAATGTATAACTATTTATTATTTAAGACTGACTAGGCTTTATGTAGTTGCTCTAGAAGCTTACTAGAACTACAAAAGAATCTTTAAAAACTTGCCAAGATGATTTGGTGTTTGTGATACACGAACTACGGGGTGTCTGCGCAACATAAACAAACAATTGAGGTACTAAATAACCATAAAGACGTTGTTCGTGGCATGATTGGCTGGCAGGAACACGTGGTACGCTTCACTCAACGCAATACGACGTGATTGTCTCCCCACAACAACCCTAACTTTAAATTAACGTCACGTCAGCGTTAAGCTAAGTACATATTGATAGCTTCCATAAAAAAATAACACGAGGAGAAACTTTTCATTAAAAAGTATTGTTATGCTACGTGACTTTAAAAGTTGATCTTGATCCTGGTATTAGGGGGAAAAAACACTTCACTGTTCCAAGCCAGGATTCGAACCCCATCCTCCCCATTGCAGACGGCCAGACGAGACTGTAGCAATGTAGCCAACGAGCACCATTGAGGAAAATATAAACTTGTTGCCATTGTCTTATTAGGTTATATCTCAATCCACTTTGTTACTAATAGTTTTTAATTTTCTAAAGCTCGTTTTCGATAAGCTTACTTTTTATTAAACTAAAATTAGTACATTCCGTGAATTTTATTACATGAGATCTCGACTTTAGATTTTTTTTGTTCTAGTGTACCATTGTGATTTTATTCGGTTAGATGGACTAGTTTCTTAGGCCTTTTAAGATGACTTACGTTCTAGTTTCCTTAAAATATTTGTGTGCCACTCAAAAAGTAATCCACTTTAAGTTGTAATTCTTAACTAATATGACAAGAATAAATCTAGGGTGTTCGAAAACAAGACACTTAGGAAGATATTTGCTCCAAAATTAAATGAGAATACTGGTGAATGGAGGATGTTACGTAATGATGAGTTACATAACTTGTACTCTTCACAAGCAATTTTTAGAGTAATCAGATTTCATATAATATGGTGGGCAGGATATACAGCGTAAATGTAAGAAATTTAGAACAGTGTTCAGAGTACCGACTGGTAAACCCAAAATAAAGAGATCATTGAGAAGAGCTAGAGGCATATGGGAGGATAACATTAGAATGGACTTGAAAGAGATAGTATAAGGAGGTGGACTGGATAGAACTAGATCAAGATAGGGATATGGTGTAATGAGGTCGACTGGATAGAACTAGCTCAAGATAGGGATAGGTGGCGTACTTTTGTAAGTGCGACAATGAACTTTCAAGTTCCTAATACCATAAAGTAAGAAACTAAGTCATTAACGCGAGGGATGTCTATATATTGTTCTAACATACGCTTGACCTACACTTAGGAAATGTTCACAGTCAAAAAGCTCTGCTCATTTTAGGAGTTTGTCAATTTTAGGAAAGTTTTATTTTGAACGATTAATTATCTTTTCTTATAATAAAAATACAGCCCAAATTTTATTTTTATAGTTTATGCAAAGATTTAATTTGATACTTGTATTTGTAAAGTCATAAAAAATTGTATTTATTTGTGGAGCGTATATTATATTAATTTTACAGTTGGACTATTATAAAATATAATTAATATAAAATATAAACCTCCTAAAATAATTTAAAGTACTATAGTGATTTTTTGAAAATGATTATTTTATTTTTTGAGGTATATAATATTATGGAGCTGCTTCGTAGTTTGAGATGGCTATTAAAAACAAATATTTTTTTTATAGATATTTTAAATAATAGTAAAATATAGAAAATTAATATAATGCAAATATGTACACACCGTTTATCATGAAAGATAGTTGGCTTTATTTCTCATTCGGCTTATACGTATGTATATTAATAATGCTAGTGGGTTAGAGGTGAGGAAGGTAGGATTTAGAGTAAATACACACGTATTTTCGTGGAAGGAGTGGGATAAACAATTTTTTTTAATGAAAACACCCTCAGTGCACATGCCTGAATTCAAACCCTGAATTCCTCATCACAAGAAAACCAGATTAAGTTAGTTTGGAATTTATCCAACGTGTCCAGATAGTAGGCGTACCTTAATCGATTATACTATGATGATATCTGACTTACAAGCTACGCCATAGTACAATCAAGGAAGGTAAATTTTCTACTTCAGTGTAAGCCGAGGGCACATTCTTTTCTAGCAATGGGTGGACATTTTAAAAACAAAACATTACATGTGTCAACAATCAACTAACTCTGGCTCTCGTTATATCAAATTATTGTAGACGAATGGGTATGCCAAGTTATATTGGTGAATTATCGTTATATTTCAGAAGTATGGCATAATTTTTATACACTAAGTCCTCGGCTTAAGGTGGGGATGTGGGGAGCGCGATAAGAGACCAGTGTTTTTGCAATTTTTATATAAAAACCTTTTTGGGTCAAGGTAAATCAAATATTACTTCAATACAATCATAGAGTTTAGTTTTTTTTACATGGGAATGAATCAACATTTCTTGAATATATGCCAAGGTTGTCTTGGAAATGAATGACAACTTTTTCTCTTCATTTTAAAGTTTCTCACCTAACAATGCTATGCTCACGAAAGATATTCAAAAACTATTGATATTATCATGTGAGTAAAATTAAACTCCATGTTTGTGTTGAAAAATATTTTATTTATTTTGGCCAAAGAAATGTTTGCCTATAAAAACTGCCAAACACTTGTAATTTCAGGCGTTTCCTACATCCCGGTCTTATTAAGCGGTTAATTCATTCCAAATGTTTTCGCGTAAGTTGATAACCCATGTGAGTCGAAGAGTTCTTAAATACTATGTATTCTGGACATATGCTAGTTTAAAAATAGAATAAGATCCAAACAGGTTCTGATTATAAGACATATTTATGGTTTATACTTTGTTTATAATACGTACTAGGTAGGTTCACTAACAAGACAAAACTTTCACTCAAGGTAAAAACCAACAAAATGGTAATTACTCCACCAACTGTGTGTCTGCTTACTAAGAACGCAATCTATTATGTTTAAAGTGGTGCTTGATATAATAAGGTCATTGCTTGTCGTAGTTCTAAATACCACAACTACGTATACAAGCATCCGCGTAACTCAAATCCGTGTAAAGTCAAGTACTTAATGTATATTTAAAAAAAGATTTAATTTGTATTTAAATAGAAAAGAAGTATAAACATATTAAAAAAAAGCCTCATTTCTTGTTCATGACTATACGTAGACAGTTAAAAAATTTATCATTGGTAATAATAGGCTACATTTTGGTTGCCATGCATCCAGTGTAAGATAAATTTAATTATGTTTGTATTATAATAAAGATTTTTATATGCAAATAGGAAAAATTGTTTATGTATTTGTCAGCACTGATTTTACTATAAATATTTGATTTTATTATTATTCATATTATGATTATACTTTTCTTTACTTTCTCATATTATATGTTGAATATAAATAAATATATATAAGCATGATCACTTTAAATATTTCAGCTTTAGAATTAGGATACATTTAACAATACATTATAAATGTATGCCTTTTGAACAATACCTTAGACACCCTTCCTCCCCCCAAAAAAGTGTAACACTCAAATAAACTGATTTAAAAAATTGTTCAAAATCATGTAATATATTAAAGATTCCAATGTTGAAACTACTATTTGATTTAAAATTTAGCAAAATTTTAATCATAAGTTAATCTAGCAAGAATCCTTCGCTTTAACTCGAACCAACTTTATAATATATCAATGCCATTTCAATATTGAATTAACTGAAGCTCTATTAGTAAACACACTGCCAAAACACAAAAGGAAATATAAGTTTTTTACTTCCACCATCTACATAGTGTAAGACATTTTGAGGACAAGCTCTCTAAGAATAATTTTGAAATTGGCATAATGAACTAATAAGCTCTACGATACTCTAATGATGAGAAATTATTGTGGTGAATACATGTTCATAGTTTCTACTACATAAAATTTCTGGCAGTGACTGTGAACTACTTTGTGGAAAGATAAAAACATTCAATATAGAATCATAATTGTATAAAACGTTGAACGTTAACTGTAATAACATAATATTTTATGTTATTTTGACACAAAGTTTTTTAAAAAAAGGTAATAATTTTGTAAGTAAAGTTATTGTTGAAATATTAATCGAAATGTTGGAAATTGTTTTAATCGTGTGAGTAATGGACTTGTAGAATCCATCGGTAAATTTAAAAGTTTCACATATGTGCATGTGAAACATCTAAAAGACATTTATACAAGAACAAAAATAGATTTGATTTAAAGTCACATACTTGCTAGGTATTTAAATTAATTGAAATTTAAATGAAACTATGTATATTAATTTGAGAGATACTTGGTAGGCCTATGAAAGATAAATCAAACAATTTTAAAAATTTATAAAAATACATGACGAAACTAGAAAAGATTTAACAATACTCTAATTTATTAGTAGGAGTTTTAAAGTTTTTCGACACTTCAAAGTTTAGAATAAACTTTAATATTTTTGTTCCTTGTATATTTGTCGTTTGTAATAATATATTGATTAAAAGGAGGTGATAATACTTACCTTCAAAGATGTAGTAAAAATAATAGAAACAATGTCACAAAATGTTACTTTTCAAGAAAATATGACTATCTAAATAAATGGGTAAAAAATTCAAATTAAATTGGAAGATTTACAAATTTAAAAACAATTCAAGAAAACTAAACACTCTTTCTTAAAAAGCTTTTCATAAAACATTTACGAAATAAGCAATATAGGCTAGATCAAAAATTAATCAACACAATTTTTAAATAAATCTTATAATTTGTATTAAGAAAAATTAATATGGAATTGTGTTCATATAAATAAAGAGAATTATTTTTTTAATGTCAATCCTACAATGCTTGTAAAATTAGTAAGTACATTAAACACTTTTTTTAATTATCTTTTACCAAATACATATATATATATATATCAAATAAAAATAGTTTATACCTTGATTAGAGCATGATCGTTAAGGTGTTTTGATTAAAACATTGAACCGCCTTTATATTGAATCTCCAAGGGGTCAAAGTTATTTTTATGTGATATGTAAGCAGGTATATCCCCGGAGTTTGGTGTTAACAGCGAAAATATTTTAAGGCCATAATTATTCTAAAAACTTTAATGGCGTTGTCTACCTGTAACATAACAAGGTTTTACCGCAGAAATGTTTATACGTTTAAATTGGTGACTTTTTAAAATAAGAAAAAAAAACTATAGCATGATTCCGTGATCGAGCTATACTAACCGAGCGGCCACTGCCGTTAGCGATGGTAGTGCTAACATTTGTGAGTAGAGGGTGTCATGTGGTCAGCACAAATAACCCTCCAGCCTTTAATCTCAGTTTTATAGGCCATAACCGCAACTTG
The DNA here is from genome assembly GCA_902151455.1 of Timema bartmani. Lineage (NCBI taxonomy): Eukaryota > Metazoa > Arthropoda > Insecta > Phasmatodea > Timematidae > Timema > Timema bartmani. The sequence continues at coordinate 132,544 of CABFWB010001468.1, forward strand.
TTCGTTCAAGTAGCTCCTCATTTGGCCTCAGAAAGTTAAGTTTGGCCCCGTTCTAGACCCACTGCTTCACAGAAAAAATCTGGAAGCACCAGGAATCGAACCAAGATTTGTAGCTAGGAAATCTGACCACTAGACCGAATGGGCGTGTAAAGAAACAATGATGGAAACAAACCATAAATTCTTAAATAATTCTAAAAATATTCTTATATTGTCAAATTTTTTTATCGTGAAGTAGCATTTTCTTATACTTTATTTAAAATGTATCTATATATAACTCAGGTTGTTTGTTTTATTCACTAAAATGGCTGGTAAGAATCTATTCACCAGAATTAAGACCAAAGAAATTCTTGGTAGCATATGGGTATCTATAATAGGAAATAAGGAAAAGTATATTTGGGAATGCAACTCAATTCTGTCCTGGCGCAAATGCTAGACTGAGTGGAGTGTTTAAAGTTTAATTCACACGTTCAACGAAACTAGAAAGCAGTAGTTAAATATATTTTAGATCATTCTCCCAATTGATGTTTTCAAACTATAAACCCGTGTTGTGGCACAATTCCATACAACGTTACACACGATTACCATTAACGGGTTATTTCAAATTTCCTCACAAATACCAACGAAGATGTCTGTTTGCGTCTGGCTGTACATAGCGCATGCGCAATTATTTAAGATCGTTGGTTCTGAGATTGTATTGGTTCTCCTGTGCCGAATATCTCAGGCAGAGCAAATGAAGTAGAGATGAGTTGAACTTTAGCGGAACAGGACAAGGCGGAAATCTTGTGCTTGGCTTAAAGCTCTTCGCGTGAATACGTTTGTGTTCTGCGCTAGTTTTTCGGTGAGCGTGTTAATCCACAATACTCATCTGCGTGAGAGGGATAGAGCAATCAACATCGCCGGGGGAACTGCTCATTTTCTCGCCTCCCTTTATATTTTGTATATTGGTGTATACAGTGTGATAATAATCCGCTTCGATGACCACAAAGTCTAAGACGCTACCCTTGCAATGAACTAGACTGCCGATGACGGGGAGATCGAGGTTTGAATCACGGTCGGATGTACTCAGGGTGGTCTTCTCAAAGATTTTGCACTCTCCCTACATGCATATGTGAGTACATTTCTCATAAATATACCGTTCCTAATCTCTAAAATCATTACATTAGCGTAATTATTACATAAGCGTATAACCCTAAGAGGTATTAAGATGCTGGTGCTAAAAATAAGTGTGATACTGCTTAGAGTGCTTAGTGTGTCGAGTTAAAATGTAACATGCTTCGCAAAATAATTTCGTATTTACTAAGTAGGCAACGTCTTTATTTATTTATTTTATTAATACAATGCAAATTTCTTCTCTAGGCCAGTCTTACAATTTGAGAGTTACTTATGCTAATATTATTCTAGATATTATAAGGGGTTGAGAAGTACAAATACTGAAACTTGATGTTAAAACTTATTTTTAAAATCCTACTATTTTTGCTAGGCACAGATTTGTACGTATTATATTTGATGCTTTTTTTGACATCCATTACAGTTTCCGGTGACCTGGCAGTCTAGGGGTAAGGTGTCAGACTTCTGTGCTGAGGGTCCGGGGTTCGATCCTTGGTCCCGGCACAAATTTATCTGATTACCAAACTCTTCCTTCACCTCTGACAAGACGTGTATTAATCACAACTTGTGAATGTGTGGAATGCCATGCCTCCCCCGTGGTTCGGATCCCACGTTAAACTGTAGGTCCTCAATTTCATCTCACACTCACCCTACGATTACACATTACCGTAAGTGCGTGTAACTCTAACGGGTAGTAGGACGCGGTTCTAGTAGTAGTAATAATAATAATAATAATAATAATAATAATACAGTTTCCAGCCTGTGGTCTGGGCTAGTTTTTTATTCAAGTCGTATATTATTCCACCATCGACTTTCTAGGCCTGTCGTAGCTCGATATTTGATACTTCATTTTTTTTTTACTGCCCATCAAATGATTCTTCCATCTTTTTATGAAAATATTCACAGAATTTAAATCTTTAAATTCTGATGATACAGCATTCCAAATCCTAGCCGCTTGAAAGGTAAATGATTTTTCAAAGTTATTTATTCGGTGTTTAGGTAGGTACTTGTAGATAAAATCGATTTGGGGCCTTATGTTTATTATATATTGAAAATATTTTGGTCACTTCCGACTACAGATAAAACGGGCATTTCGATTCTATAATTTTATAAAGCTGTGAACTAAAACTAAAAAAATACGTCAGTTTTCCATATCGAGCGACCTTTAATTATTTTTATTTAAGTAATAATTGCGAACATGATTTTTTTTAGGTATGCATCTGTAAAAAGCTTAATAGTAAATGATCTAAATGTCACCTTCAAAGCACATATATGTAAATGCACACGACATAAAACAAGCTTAACTTATGACCAAAAAAAACCCACAAATCTTCACACATAACTCTAAACTGGGTAATATTATTACATGAATGCTAAAATAAACCAAAATACAATATATTATTAGATTTACAGTCCAGTTTTCATATAAAGGGCCTTATCTGGTAGCTAGAAAAGTTATTGGTCCACTTTCAAGTATTCATACGGCAGACCATGTGATCTACAACTGTCGCTTTTGATAGATATTATCAATACCTATAAAATAATTATGATTTAATCTCAAAAGTTGACGGCAAAAATATATGTTAGTATTTACTAAATGGGCCTTTATTTTTCAAAATTGGATGAACCCATTTTCAAAGTTATACTATTGATCTTTATTATTGTAGTTGGTCTCTTTAAGGTGTTATGTGAGGGGACGCGAATTAAAGCCAGTATTTCTGCAACTTTTACAACAAGAAAATCTATTGTTTTTTGTCGCGATAGATAAAATAATGTTTCAGTAGAATTAATTAGTTGTTTTACACATATTATTACCAACAGTTCTTGAATATTTTTCATGGGCGTCTTGAAATTTGATGATAACCTTTTAGTTGTTATTTTTTAATAGAAATGTATTATCAAATGCTAATATGCTCATGAATTGTTGATATTATAATGGGATAGAAAATTAAATTAAACGTATCTACTAAAGCACTAATCTTTTTCTTTTAGCACCATGTTGAACTACCAGTTCAGGTCATGTTCTATATTTATTACTCTAATTCGTTAGGGGTGAGGAATATTGGATTTAGAGGAAGTATACCCGCATTTGCATGAAGGGAGAGTGGAAAAATACTTAGGGAAAACCGCCTCCAGTACAATCAACCGGGACTTGAACCCCGATCTCCTCGTAATTGGTAGTCCAGCTATTGTGAGTATGAAGCTATAAACATTGTGGCTACCAAAATGTGTCAATAATTTTTTTCTAAAAAAAATACTATAGTAAAATTGAAAAATACTGGTATTAATCAACGTACCCTTTCATACCACCTTAACCATCAACCATGGAGATGGCTAGAATTTCAGTCGCTTTGAATCAATATTCCAAACCTTTGAAATTAGCCCAATCATATATTTTGAATGGGTGTGTAACATTTTGCTGACGTTGTTATCCCAATAAAACCCCCACACATGATTTGCCTCACCCAACCCCACCCCCAGCTAGTGTAGAACATACACAAACGATGTTAGAATTGTACGGATTGTTGAGAGACTGTGATGTCATAATGTTGTCCCCCACGCCTCCTTCCAACTACAGCCAATATCATCGCTGAGGTAACTGCAGGTCTTATGGACAAAAGCTTCATCCTCGCTTTCTCTCAGTTAACTGTTGCCAAATCTCCTAGTTCTCAGCTATGTGGTGTGCTGGGTTAAGAAGGAGCCATTGCAAACCTCGACGAACAAGCGTTGCAAAACTTGTCTAATATTTGAGGAGAGATTGACCACACGTAAACGAGAGAACGACAACGCCGTTTCCCAATAGTAACCATGCAGTTGCCTCAGAGACGATATCAAGTGTACTAAGCCACACAGATAAACCTGTTTCCATTCAGTAAAGGTGGTCAAGTGAAGAGGAAGGTAATAACATAGCTTATATATTTTTAATATTAAATGATGACAAAAAAAAATGCTATGTTTCTTTGTAACTAAATAAAAGTATTGAAAATTAAAGGTCTAATTTTATTTCCTATTGTCACTTTCAACATTATAAATAATACGCTTCAATACAGTACCACCTACCTAGTATATCTGCATGATATTACTAATGAGTAAAGGGTATATTTATCTTAAATGTAGTTCAATTTGCCTAGTGGTAGGGTGGGAAACTTTTAAGGTCATTCGAATATCAGCATGTTATTGTACAATTTTAACGAGTGTATAAGCTATAAATAGTGATTGAATGATTTCAAATAATTACAGTTCTCGAGTTAATAAGGGGTCAAAATTGATATTTTATGATTTTACGTACCATTGTATTTATGATATTAATAATAATATTAATAATAATATTAATAATTTTAAATATATTTCATTGTGTACACCTCATATAAATGTCTAGTTATACTAAATTTCAGCACCATAACGTTGCCTTAACAATGGTACACAAAAAAAAAACCCCACCACAATTCACTCAGCCGGGATTCAAATCCCCAGAATCCCTATCTCAGTTAACCCAATCAAGATGATCTTGATTCCTTAGTCCATGCGGTCACCGATTCAGATAAGTTTTAGTCCTACTTTTTTTTCTTTGGGTCTTTAACTGTTCTATCTATTATTATTTTTTAGTACCACCTCTTTCTACCCATTTGGGTTATACGCATAAGTATTGATTACGTTAATGGTTTAGGAATAGGGAAGGTTGAATTTATAGAAAGGGAACCCGCACTTGCGTGAAGGGAGAGTGGAAAACCATTTAGGAAAAACCTTCCCGAGTTCACCCGACCGCTATTCGAACCTCAATCTCCCCGTCCTCCACAATCTAGCTCAACACGAAACTAACGCGTTAGCTTTGCTACGCCACCGATGCGGGTAGCCGTTCTATGCATTAATTGGGTATAAATTACGAAGGTAGAGTTTTGAGGAAATGTAAATGCATTTGTGTGCAGGGAGGATGGTAAGACATTTAGTAAACATCCATGCTCAATCATCTGTCCAAGAATCGAACCACGACTAGCCCCATCACATGCGAACAAGACTAAATGAGCTTGATATTTAGTTATAGCTCAATTGAGCTAAGTACACATTGGAAAAAAGCAACGGTATGGATGTAAGTATATAAAAGGCGAAGCCAAGATGACTGGGTGACCATCATAGCTCCTGGTAACCGATAATTTCCACAAGTCCATCAAAGACTCGACCTTAAGCTAATAGTGAAGAGTGGCCTTGAACATTGGATGAAACTTGGATAAATTATATATATTTTATCATAATATATAAAATAATTAATAGATATAAAAATAAATTATTATTATAAAATAACTTGATCAATCAAAATAGTTTAAAATCTATGCTCTACATTTAACTAAAAATTGTATATTGAATAAATTTCTCATGCGTTCCCATTTTATAAGTTTAATTAATAAAATGGGGGTTCATGTATTCCTGAATATTTAACAAATATGATTTAAGCGCACTGATTGTATAACTGCGGCAGCTGGTAAAATCTTAACCGATACCAAATAAATTACTAAATCCAAATATCATTGATATATAAAATTAAATACTGCAAAGAACAAAATGAGATCAATATATAAAAAATCTAATAAAACATCAAAATTAATCTATAATATAATTTATTTATTAAATAAATCTAATAATCAAAAATAACATCTCCATTATAAATAATAATAACCCATTTAAAAAAAATATTTTAAATAGATTTTTAATTGGTTAATTATTATGAATAACAATAAATACATAAAATAATTAATAATAATTTACACTTTATTACAATCCGAGTAAAATAATCCCACATTGCCAATCTAAGCCCAAGGACCTGGGTTCGATTCCCATGTATAAGTATCATTGTTCAATTAATTTAAATTAATGGAATGTTGGTCTCTTCCATACAGACATTCTAGTAATTACAATTAGGTACACCTTGTGTGTTGATATTCATAAAAAAAAGTCTGCAATAATGTTTACCTTAACTCACATTCCCTTCTCACCTTAATTGTGAGTGATGTAAGTGACGTTAACAGCTATTGTAATCACACACAAAAATGGTCTAATGGATGTAAGGGGTTTTAAACCTAGAGGAAGATACAAATTGCTGAGAATTTGAGAAGACAACTGAGATTAGTAACTGGGTCATATCCCAAGGGAACAACTCTAAATAAACTTGCGAGGCGTATAGATTAAATGAGACCGAAAACAAAACTTATATTTTATTCTCTATCACATTTATAATTACTATTTAATTTTGTGACTTTTTGTAAAAATAACTTTCATTCTAATCGGCTAAATAATATCATGTCCCGAGCTAACATAGAACACAAAAAAAAAATCGTTATTGCTTTTAAATAGAAATATAATCTTAAAATGTTGTACAAGTACCTTTTCAGAGGTTGCAGGCAGATTAATTTTAAATTGCGTTTTTATAATATTAGCCGTAAGTAACACTTCTTTGAAATTGTGTCACCTAAATTTGGGTTGAAAAATATTTTTTGTGTGTTTTAGTTTTCAATCTTCCAACCTTTTAATCTTTTAAATTAACCTCATTTAGAATAGATTACTGTAGATTATAGAATATAAGAAAAAGTATAATTTTTTAAAAGGAACATTTTGATTAACTTTTGTAAATCAGCTCGTCAAAATCAACCAATTAAAAAACTAAGTTAACATTATAGCCGACATAGCCCCCTGTCCCCCATCCATCAAGGCTGCACTGTAAAAAGGAAATCTGAGAAAATAAATATGTTCCTTTGTTTTTTGGCCTATAGCTCGATAACCATTGCAGATAGACAATAATGGTAAATACTAACAATATATATTTTATGATTCTCTACCTCATTTGTTTGAAGCAATTTTAGATACATCCATCCAACAGTTCATGAGATATTGGTGAAAAAATACAATAAACTGCCGCCATTTTCCGAGATAGTGGTTTTAACACAGCATTCACGGGTGTTGTTGGTTACTAACAATATCCATATGCAAAATCTACCATTTGGGGTAGTTATTTCAAGGTTGGAAATTATATTAATTAGTGTCGCGAAGTTGTAATGGTACACATGACAGTAGATGGGACATATATAATAAGAGTAGTGTAACTTTTGTATTGCGATTATAAAGCCACTAAGTAATCTTTTAGGTTATGTTATAAGTTTATTTTTTTTGAACACCCTAAACTACTTTTTTATGATCCTATACGGTTCATTTAAACAGTACTTGTGAATCAGTCGGTAAGATTTTGATAAGACACGATTTAAATTTGTTTAGTTTCAATACAGTCTAATCAAATTTTTTTTGTTAATGTCTTATCACTCATTAATACCATGGTCAAGGTTGAAAACATGTCAGTTGTTGACCCCTCTTTGGTGACGGGGGGAGGGGGAGGGGGGGGTGTTTTTATCAGCTAATTGCGTGTCGAAGGTAGAAATTAGTCACGTAGGGGTCATTAAGATGTTGTTTACTTGTCAACGACGGTTTTATACAAGGCAGCTGAGAAACTACTCTCACTTTTTATACGTATTATTAATATATATAAAATAACAATAATGGTACAGTACCTTCCGTCAAAAAAAGGTTTTTATTTTTTCAAAAGTTTCAACCCATAAAAATATTTGTACACTAATCTTAAGACTCCAAAATGTATTAAACGATAAACAATTACAGATATTTTCACATGGCAAAATTATGAGGCTACGTTCATGTAGACTCAAATGAGCTCATCACGATTTATTTACTATTTAATAGTCATAAATTTGAACCCATTCCTTTAACAACCACATATATATATGCCCATATATATTAGTGGATCGTTGACGTGTTTTGCTGCAGATTATTGCACTTAAATCTATTTTAAACTTTTTATTGGGAACAATTCTATGTAATAAGCCATCACTCAACTTTCTAGTTAAAAGTGTAGTCGTCAAAGGCTATCACCCTTACATAGATTTTTGCCTTTCAGAGCTTAATTTAAATAAAATCGTATATTTTTTCTCCTTTCACGCTACTATGAGAACTTTAAAACGAGTCCTCTCCCAGCTCTCTATCTGATTGTTACACCAATCCACTTATATAAGAATTGAGTGGGGTTTTTTTTACTCAAAAAAGTGTAACCGCACGGCCTCAATTGGAAGGCGTGTTTGTGTAATATTGTATGCTAAGAGTTGCGAGTGACAAAACTAAATTTGCAAGGTTGTTGTGATTATTCTATGAACAAATAAATTAGAGGAACTGACCACAAAAGTTTGATTAGAATACCTTAGCGAGAAACCAGGCCACAGGCCCTGTTAAAATGAGGGGTATTGAGCCTCTTGTGGCTGAGTACAGAACATCGAAAACTTTGGGTCACTCTGCCAGTTTCGGGACTACGTGGGCTAAGACACCGGTTAATCGGTACCAGTTTCGGGGGCTGCCACTCGAGCCCAGGGAACCCTGTTCGGCAACCATGTAGGGACCACCTAGAGTTCAGACAAGCCATTGGGTAAAACTCATAAAACCTTGTTTATTCATACGCTTCCTAAAATTCTTTAAGTTATTTCATTCTAACTTCACTTCTAACATTACATTTATTATAGATATAGTAGTATTAATAAAACTTTTTATAAGCCAAGTCTAACGTCAATCACGAACCTACACTCACACTCAATCACACTCAATAACCAGGCCGGAGACCAGGTTAAAATGAGGGGTATTGAGCCTCTTTTGGCTGAGTACAAAACATCGAAAGCTAGGGTCACTCTGCCAGTTACGGTGCTACGCGGGCTAAGACGCCCTTTCATTGGTAACAGTCTAGGGGGCTGCCACTCGAGCCTAGGGAACCCGGTTCGCCAACCGTGTAGGAAGCACCTAGGGGTCAGACTGGCCATAGGGCAAAACTCAATACACGACGTCATGTCATACGCTTCCTAATATTATTTAAGTTCTTTCATTTTAACATCACTTCTAGCATCATATTTATGATAGATATAGTAATATTAATAAACCTCATTAAAAGCCAAGTCTAACGTCAATCACGAACCCACACTCACACGCAGGCTGATGACAGAGAAATATTGTATTTACCGATACACAATCATACATAAATTATTGTTTCTATGCTGATATAAAGAAATAATGATTGTACAAATGATCCACTGCGTACAAAGCAGAAAGCTGAGAATTCGTTATGAAAATTGTGTTTTCGTTTGAAGCTACAATTTTCGCCAACATCCTGAATCTATATCTTTTAAAATGAGTGTTCATTTGTCAAAATCAGTTTAACAGTTTTCTCTTAATTTCAACTACTGTAAATAGGCTTAACAAACTACATACATGATATATAGAGATAAAGAGGATGAGAGATTGAGAAAATTGTGAGAGTGAGAGTGAGTGTATGCGTGTGATGTGTAATTGTGTGTGTGAGAGAGAGAGAGAGGTTGAGGTTGAGATTGTTAGTGTTAGAAAGGGAGTGTGAGAAAGGGAGTGTTGTAAATTGAGAGTAAGATAGTGAGTGTCAATGAATGAGTGTGAACATGTTATAGTAGAGAGAAGAAATGGTCTATTAAGTGATGTCATTTAAGTTAGAGGAAAAGTGGTAGGACTCACGTTTGAAAAGTTGACAAACCTGTCGGGAGACAGAACCACAAATGCAAATATACATTATAAATGACAGCTATTGACGTATGAATACATAAAAGTAGATATTATAACTTTTCTAAATGTTAGGTAAGGCGTTTTATATTAAAATTAGACTATAGCTAAAACTTATTATTATTTTATGAATATATACAAAGTTCCTAAATTGGAGCTCAGACCATTACAAAAACATAACAAAAAAAAACCTTTATCGAAATTAGTATCTGAGAAACTTTTGCTATTCTTACTAATATCGTTGAATATTAGATTATAATAACAACATTAGTTAGATTATTAACATGCAATTGAGATAATGGTAGATACATAACGCAAACATAAAAGAGTTGGCAATAATTTGTGTGGCTACGGTCATCATAACATATTATTAGATATTTAATTATATTGTAAAAATGGGATTTGTTTTTATATCCCCGTTTAATTATGTTTAGTTATTAGTCATGTTGATTTATTGTGTACTGACGATTGAATATTTAAATGTCGCTAATAGTATGGCAGCTTTACTTGCGAGTTGTGTTTCCTATAAGTAGTTCAAATTTTACTTTGTATTATTATTTGTTATAAACTAAAATGACACGTTGATATTTTTTGATTTGTGTTTGCTAATTTAAAATTATTAATCAAATATTAAATATTCATTCTTATCTATAATTTCCTTCAATTATAATGAATGATGTGATTAAAATGTAAAGTTTTGCTATGTATTGGAAAAAAGAACTGCTTTAAATTCCTTACTTAAATCAACAGATGTAATTGTATACAGAATATAAATGCCACAACAGAAAATTATGCTGTATTTAGTAATAATATAAAAGTTACACATATCTAGAGAAGTGAACATCATTATGACTATAATTAAACATCCAAATTTAATGTGTGTTTTTTTACAGTTGGTTTGTTTATTATATTGAAATAGCACTAAATGAACAGCTGGTTTTCAATATCTCATTAATTATTTATATATCATATTATTTTGCATGATACTAGACAAATGTCGATATCACAGCAAAAATGATTATTTTTTGGAAGACTGTTTTTCTATTATTACAAGCTCATACAATAGTAATATGTGAAATTAAATTATATGAAAATTACATTAATATAAAACTGTGTACCAATTTTCTCAGTGAGCAATTTGTGAAAAACACCAAATTTTTTAGTATTACGTTTGATCAACAATCTAAATATGATGATACGTGTATTCTTCAATATATAAACAATAATGGAATTCCCTTTGTCACATCATATTTTAATTTGACAGCTCAGAGAATTAAACTACCTCCCAAAAACAAATGACCTTGGCAAGAGTGGGACATTTATCGTTAAACTCTATGAATACAGTGAGAAAATATTTGATGTCTACTTGACACATTTGACAAAACTTTCGTTTTGGACAACAAGATCCAAGACTATATTTATTATTTCAAGGCCATTAAAGGGGAATATAATGCTCACCTTGAAAGAAACGTTTGACAAATTATGGAAAATCAATGTTGTAAACAATAGAATTATATTTCTACAGAATTTAAACAATTTTCAATATTCAGATCTAGGACGTTTTCATATTTCAAGAAATGGAGATTACTTTCCTCTTGTGTTTGGCTACAACCCATTTAAGGAGATTGGTTTGAGGATTACAGACTTGTCCGAGCAATGGAGATTGGGCAAGGATGATATGAATGCTTTAAAGCCATTGTTAAACCTATTTGGATATCTCATCAAAATCAGTGCCTATCAGGATTTTCCAAAGGTTTTCGTTAACATCACATCCAACACGTTCGAAGGACCTGATGTAATTATGATGAACACAGTGTTTCAACACATAAACGCGACGCAAAAATGGTTTTATCCACAGGACATGAATAGTTATGGTTACATACACCCAAATGGGACCAAATTGGGAGCAGTTGGAGATATAGTTTATGGAAGAGCCGATCTTACTGGAAACATCCGTTTCTTGATGACGGAAAATCCAGTTGTTATGGAATACACATATCCTCGTGAAATGAGTTCCACTGGATTTATGGTACCAAAGGCTCTAATAATGCCTCAGTACAAGAATATATTTTTACCTTTTTCTCCTGCAACATGGTTCGTCCTTATCTT
>CABFWB010001469.1:0-15388 GCA_902151455.1 Timema bartmani
TTCTAATTCCGGAACACCTAAGATTGGAAAATTCACTGTCTCTACACCCCCCACCCCCCAATATATTTCGTGTTACACCACTGGATTCTGGTAGGAAGGAACTTTTAGAAACATTGATATAATTTTACTCTATTATTAGTACTATTCTATTGAGAGTGACAGCTAAAGATTACATGAATGCATGAAAGTAAATCTACTAACTTTTCTAGCTGTCTGATACTATTCTTCCTATGGATTTTTTTTTGCACTAGCTCTTATTACCCGTCCAGGTTATAAGTTTATATAATAATCAGGCCAAGATGCTATGAATGGTAATGTTGAATTTACAGGAAGTGTACCTGCATTTGTGTGGAGGGAGAGTGGAAAATCCATGTATTAAAAAAACCATTACACATGATCAGTATTTGACCCCCAATATCTGTCATTGCCCGGTCAGTCTATTGTAACAGTGACACCTTAGACCATGTGGCCACCGAAGTCAATTGGACTGTACATTTAATGTATTGCCAGAGTTAGATCAGCGTTAACGTTTTTGACTCTATTCGGGGGAACCGAGGCTTGAATCTTGGTATCCAGTTGAATGATGATTCCTTTCCTTAATATATTTTGACCTCATTCTGATCTCTTGAATTAGATACATTAAACTTTACACAATATTATTAAACCTTAAGCTGAAACTGGCTGAACATAACTAGGTCTATTGGCTGTGCCCTTGACACACACACACACACACACACACATATATGCTCTTTCCATACTAAGCAGGCCAAGTATGTTCAGAATTCTGCAAATAAACCATTTGTATGCGTTTCCAACCAAATTATATACATATGCAAACATATTATGTAATTAATTAATTGTTTCATATGTCCATATTATTTGGAGCTTAAATGTCTACAGTTTAAAAAATAAGTTTATCTAAATGTACATCCTTCTACTAAAAATATTCTGTTTTGAATGTTATGAGAAGTGTAACCACAGTAGTGATAATATTTTGAGCCCAAAATAAATATAATTTTGATTTGTAAAACTTTATTTTGGTTTTCTTTTGATCTAGTTGATCAATGCTACCCAGATATTTCATTCGTATGATTCAATCTAACCCTAGCCAAATGTGCTCAAAATGCTTTTAATACAGATTTACTTTGTTTAGTTGTCAATTTAATTTAATGCTTTACACTGTCTTATCCTGATTGATAATATGCTACTATTATAGATGATACCATAAAACAATAGGTTAAAACTTGAGTTTATAGAATACTAGGTGTATTTACAGAATAAACCAAAAAGTTGAAACATAGATAAGTTGAATATTACCAAATATGTTATTCACCTAATGTTTTTCTTCACAGCATCCAAGAATCCATTTATATCATATACACATATACTAATTACGCAAGTTGAATAGGGATGAATAAGATATAACTTGAGAGGAAATGTACCCACATTTGTGTGAAGTGAGAATGGGGAAATATTTAAGAAAAACACCTTCAGTGCACCCGACTAGGATTCAAATCTCAACCTCCCCATCACCGGCATTCCAGTCTAACACAAGTGTGACACATTAGACTATACAACCACCTATGCAAGTAATTCATCTACTGGGTTAACCAATCTGTACTTAACCTAAACAAAGCAAATCATTTGGTTTTTCAATAAAATACTTATAAAAATAATCTTTAGTCATATTTTAACAAGTTGTATAAATAAGAAAAATCCTTTAGTTCAAACTTAGAGAATTTTTTTAAAAATTATTCATAGTCTTATTACTTGTTTGAGTTATACACAACTTATTTCGACTAATCTAAGGAAATGAACTTTATGAACCCACCCTTATTTTAGAATCTAGAAGGTCATTCTAATGCTAGGTCAAAGCTAAATCATCCAAAACTTTGAAACTTTTTGAGCAATTCTTTCTCAGGCCTTTTTTAGCCTATATTGGAAAGATTGGCTCCACCAAAGTTAGAGCCCTTCATGGTTGCAATTGGCGAACAGAACAACCAATTTTCTGTCAAGATATTAATTAAATTTGAAAATATTGGACAAAAAACAACAAAAATTCCTGTTATTTTTATTGAAGAAGGGTGAATGAAATGTGGGCCTTTTATATTTTTATGTTTAACATTTCAAGAGGGGCTAAGTACCCCAAGAATCAGTTGTGTTTTATATCCACAAAACTCATTAATATTATTTATGAATTTGAACCTCTCTATGGTAGGTGTGGGTACCTAGGGCGTGTTCCAACAAAATGTACCGGTAATTTCTTTAGTGTTTTAAAAAATAATTTTTTAAATTAAATAAGCTAATAATTATATTAATAAAATGAAGAGTGTCTGTCTGTCATGAGCGTTGCATGATATCTACCACACGGAGAGGGCTGAAATCTTAAAATTACTAACCTTTGTGCACAAACATGTCACCTCGAAGCTGGAATTTTAAATTTTTTACTAGATTTTTTAAATCTATTAAAAACTGGGGTTGAAGAAATAAAAAGCATTGCCCGGGCTAACCACGCAGTTAATTGCATGGCTACCCTGGGGAACACCAGGTACTTCTGCTAGTTATTTAAAAATAAAGAATTTTACTAACACCTAAATAAGTTATATAATATTAGTTGTCATTTTGACACTCTATTATTACTATTTTGCAGCACACAGAGGGTGTGATTTATTTATATATTTTACAGAATATAACCAGGGCACAAATTTAGAGTTTCTCCTAGGTCGTAAGAAAAACCCTGAAGAAGCCTTGGGAACATAATAAGAACAATATCTGATGATTACAAAACATTCTCCACATCAAGTCATGTGATTTACAGAAGTAACTTTTTTTACTATTTATATCTTAATAATATAGTAAAGTATTATCAATGTCAACCACAAAAAAAGTTCATATTTTTAAAAAGTGCATTCTTACTGTATTTTTACTGTAAATGAGCTGAGTATGATGGATAATGAATGTATGCACATGACTGTTAGTAGTTGATTCTTGACACATCGTTAGATAATACAGCTCGAACCAAACCATCGAAACTGTTCTATCACATTTTAAAGATTACAACAAGATCAAAATGAATTAGTTGAATATTAAAAAAAAAATTGGGCATATCTCAATGTCTCTATTGTCGAATGAATAATGCAGAAAACCTCACCTTGATACATTTTCTGGTTCGAGCGTGTTCTTGTAATCGGTTAATCGGCCATGAGATGGGCACTGGGCTCAATGTTAAAGTGTCTGCCTGCTAAAAGCCTAGGGTTCGAGGTTTGGTTGATTGTGCACTTATTTTTAAATTTGAACATCTTGTGTGTTTTCTTACCTGTTATTAGGGAGGCTACAGACTTCAGCTGCTGGACAACCTGCAGCGCCCTGTACTTGACTTGACGCCTGTCACCGCAGACTCTGAGTTTGTCAGCACTGATGTCACGTAAGTGACACATACGAACCATATTAACATGCCTGTCCCATACCTATTTTCCCTCTAAATATCTTGATGCAAATACATGTGGGTTCTTAAATAAGCTGCAATAGCAAGGAAGGTACATTGAAATCTTCCGAGGAAAAGAAAATCCCAACAAAAACCACATATTTGGAATTGCATCTGTAAAAAGCTATGATAGTTCAAAAAATTAAATCAATTTTTTACCAAAGATATATTCAGTTTGCACAGTGCATTATCACAGTAGCCGAATTATGGGCTTTAACTAATCTTTTTCTGATGAAGTATGTTTTTTGTCTGTTGGGTATTTGGGTAGGCATCGGAGAAGATGTGATCATGCCTTCCTATTATCGGGTAAGGGTTTATCCTGTATTATTGGGAACTTACATCCAGAATAGGATTAAGTGTTTTACTCATCTTCTCTCACCAACAAACGATTTCTTCATTTGATGATGCAAGGAGTTTGACTAAGTTTATTTTCCTGCCTCTGTCTTTGAAAGTACTGGTAGCATTATTTTATGTTTTGCCAGGGTCAATAGTGTCAAGGCGTTAGTCTCAAGTGTATGTCTACCAGGAGGATCATTTTAGCTCATGTTGGACTATATTAATAATAAGAATATAAACACATTATGATCGGGAGGTTTCAGATGTTACTAACATATGGTGCCTACAGACAGGGAAAACATGGAAAAGTCCTGGAATTTTTGTTGGTAAAGAAAACGGGGAGATTTCGAGGAATTTGATAAAGAATAAGGAAAAGTCAGGGAATTGAAACCCTTAACTAATTCTGCATCCAAACATTTAAACTAAAGTGAGAGATTTTGTTTCTTAATGTTAACAAAATGCATTGTATAACATTCTGCTAACATGAGATGGCTATACAGGGTTTGTTTTATAACACATTTACACATGGCCACAAATAATACCTAAAACATTAAATACTAGAAAAAAAGCTTATAAGAATGTTACAGAAGTAGCCATTGGTATTGTTTTCAAAAATATGTGATTGATTTAGTAGAAGGAAAAATTGCCATTGACAAAGAAAAACTGTAAAAAGATTATGCTGGGAATTTTTCTTAAAATGTTGTCAGGAAAACTTGTAAAAATCAGGGAATTTTTTTTACCAAAAGTTTTGTAGCCACCTTGTAGCACTTAATCTTAAAATGTTTATATAATATGTTTTAAACAATTATTTCTTTACGATTGTTTTGCTTCCAGGGCTCAATCTTATCACATCCAACTTCCCCCAGACTTCACCTGCGAGGACTGCACGGTGCGGTTGATGCGGCAGGCAAAGGAATGGTCCGACGGCTACCGATTCTGGTCCTGTGCCGATGTTGACATACTTGCTCGTAAGTAGAATACTTAGAGCTATAGATTTTATAGCAAAACATTATTATGTATTTACATTTACGGGGTAGCTTTAAAAACGGACATATTGTTGTTTACGTTCATAAAAAATTGTTGGCTCTACTTCCATTATGAGTTATGACTAATATTAACAATAATCTTTGTTACACAATTAAAAGACAATTTTGGACCTCTATTTTGTGTATTTTAAGATATTATCAGCGTTATTGTTTAAAATTAATGGAATCTAGAACCAGGTCATTCATATTAAGTTTGTTGGTTCAAGAAGTAGAAGTATCATAATAGTCAGGGGTGGCCCGAGGTACTTTTGCGCCCAGGCAGGATTGCTGTGTGGCACCTCCTTATATAACAGGGGATAATAGAATAATATGAAAATAATCACCAAAACCAACAACTCTAAACCTAACAAAGCCTGAGCATGATGGTGAAAAAAACCCGGTGAGGACCATTCCAAATGGCTTTTAAGGACATTCACTTAAAAAAAAAAATGTTGGCGGAAGACCACTTCAAATAGCTCGAATTGGCATCTAAATTTCGAAAAAGAAATCAAGTGAAGGACATTCTAAATAGCTTCTAGGGCATTACAGATTTTTTAAAAAAAATCTGAGTGAGCACCACTTCAAATAGATTCTAGGGAGTAGGGAATCTAATTTACATTTAAAAAATCTGCTGAGCACTTTTTAAAATAGCTTTCAGAGGCGTCCAATTTTCAAAAATTTGCCAAAGGAGGACTACTTCAAATATCTTAAAGAAGTATCCAAACTTCAAAATATTTCATGGGGAACACTATTCTTAATAGCTCTTAAAAGAGTACAATTTTCAAAAATTCTCTAAACGAGGACCACTTCAAATAGTTTCTAGGAGCATCCAATTTTTTAACTTTAACTGGCGGAGAGGAGGTTAGAAATTCCAGAAAGTACTTTTTTGGTTCTTGCTCCATCCCCCACAAATAAAGTTCTGCCACTATTGTATAGAATTAAAATGCTCTTAATTCTTAGGGTTTGGTAGTAAGTCTTAACATAATATCATAAGCTTATGGTTTTTAACACCTTCCCCTTTCCCCCCAAAAATTAAATTTTCCCTATGCCCATGCCACACCTAGCAAATCCAAAACTAAGCTAACATAGATGTGACATGAAAATAAACTGAAGTAAAAACTCCATAAATGGTTATCATACAGAATGTTTCACTGCGAGATTGTATGAAAATAGTTTGGATTACAAAGAAAACTAATACAACATGTTTTGTAGACAATGTTCTCTTTAATTTTGATACAATCAACGGTTTAAGAAATAATTGCAAAATACCATTTTGGGGTGCCATTTTTCAATATGGCGGATGTAAATTAGCATTTTAAGATTGGCACTGTATCCCATTTTATTCACCACAAAAAACTATACCACTATGTCAAATTTCATTTAAGTATCATAAAGTGAATGAGTGTTATGCTTAGCTATTACGCCCAGGTCACATTAGGTTTCAAGTTGTGAGGTTTGGAATTATTTTCATATTACTTCCAAGTTATTTTATGTTAGGTTGGTGTTCTGTTTGGCGCCCCTTTGATCTGACGCCACGGGCAGCCACCCGGTTCGCCCGGCCCTTAAGCCACTCTGAATAATAATTTTAAAAAAAATTGTTTATAGTGACCACTGCCTCTGTTTTGATGTGGTAAGCACACCTTGTGCTTCTATGGTTAAGACGGAGAATATTCTAGGTGTGTTATTATTAGAGTGGCTTGATTGAGGGCAGACCTGTAGCCTTCTTTAAAACACCAATATTATTTATTTGTTAGATGTGTTTTGAATATGGATTTTAAACATCAGACCTCTTTCTTAGTACATCACAGATCTACTCAGTTGCAATTTTCAGGTTCTTGACCATATTCAAAACATACTTTTTACTATCAACTAATATTATACAGTCATGTTGGTTCTAGACATGACTAAAATAACTTGTGCGTGCTATGTTTTAGGAGAGAGTGGAAACCGTTGTTATTTGTGTTCAGGACACAATCAAAAACATGGATAGTTTGGTTGGTAGAGTAGTGGTGTGTTGAATCTTAGATCAAGACACTTTTATTCACATATCTAATTTAAGATTATCAGAAGCTTTTCTGAATGAACTGAATTTAGAATTATTTAACCAGTTATGAAAATGTCTGTGTTTACAAGTGTACAGCAATAGACTCCTAATAAGAAGGTGAAATGACAGCCCGCCTAATGCCAACTACTGATGTGTTGTTAGGTGACAAGTTCAAGGAAAACTGCAGTGGCCATGGCCGCTACCTGTTGGCCAAATGTCGATGTGACCGGCTGTATTATGGCTCTCGCTGTCAGTATCGAGATGAGTGTATCGACAGCAAGGACTGTGGGGATCACGGCAAGTGCTACGACATTGGGGCCACGTCAGCCCCCAGGAAACAATGCTACTGTGAGCTGGGATGGTTTGGACAGGATTGTTCCAAGCGTAAGTTTTGTTTAACATTTTTGTTTTACTCAAACTTATAAGGGTCATAGAGCTTTCCTATTTCTACATTTCCTTACTATAGTTAAATTAGCAAAATTTACTAGCTGAAAGTATATAAAATAGTGTTGCTCAGGTAAATAACTATAAAAATTCAACTAAAAAATATCTGTTTTCCAACAAAATATATTCTCTTCATATCATTTCAGTATACCAGCTAAATTGCGCCCTTATTGTATCAATTAATTTATATTTAACTGCTCACTACATCCTTCTTACATTATCTGACCAAGAGTGGAGCTCAAAAACCTTTAGTTGGAAGTACCTAGTCAATGTGAACAATTTCAACCATTTATAATTTCTGAATAGTTACACTTGGATTACACTTTGCCAATATATAAAAGTAAACTAAATTAAAAAACAACAACTTAAAATGTTAAACCAAATTTTCATTAACTATAGGCATGCAACCCGCATGCTACTATCACAGGTGTTTACGCTTGTTGTTGTCCAAGGAGCTTTCCAACCAGTCTCACATAATAAAGTGCATAGTCTTAAGCCTGATGCACAAACAGTAACCCCCCCCCCCCAGTTTAACATAGCTGCACATGCGGGGTGAGCAGTAGTAGAGTCTGATTTTCATAGGAAGATCGTTATTAAAAAAAACTCATATTAAAATATTACAAATGTATTTACATTCTTAGTTCGTTTAGTTAATGATGTAAAGATAAATTATACAGTAATCTATAAGGAAGTATTATTGAACACTTTTGATAAGTTCTTCAATTAATAAATACAAAAATAAATAAATTATACATTGCCAAATTTTAGTGACTTTCAATCAATGTTGGTGGTCAAAAGTAGGCTTTCTACAAAAATTAGGGTTTAGATGCAAGTCTCACTCATGGCAAAGTGGGAAAGGAGTCGGGGAGGCTACTGTCCTCTTTTTATTTTAATCCTAAGATCTCTCTCGGAGTTGACATCAGTTCTGTGTGGCAATACAGTCATTAGCAGAACAATTTCAACACAGTAACTAATGGATTAATTTGCTGTTTACTCCTCATTTCATGTGCTTCTTGAAATAGTTCCTCTCTACACCAACATATAGAATTGATACACAACAGAAATAATTTTAAAACATACTTTTCTCTAATCAAATGTAGCTTAATTTTGTGTCAACTGGGGTGGCCATTTTTACAGAAAAAGAATGCATTGTAGGAACAGTAAATAGAAATATTTTTGTAAAAATTACTTAATAGGTGAGAACATTAACAAGCTAAAATAAAAATTATACATAATATAAAAGGCTTTTTATAACTGAAACTGCATTTCTCTGTAGGAAACATTTATAAATGGGTTTTCTGTATTCTTTATCAAACAGTTTGATTAAAAAAAGATAAATGAGTGTAATGAATATCAGAAGCATGTTAGTTCATATTTTAACTCATCAGCCCTCCCCAGATCTGTTATTTAGTTTTACTCAATTTGTGACTAAATAATATATTTTTATTTATCGACTACTACCCTCCAGGTTCCCCAATGAAGAGCACTGAGTTGGACTTTGCATCATACACCAAGCGGGAGCTGAGTAACACTTTCCATCTCTACTGGCGAGTACTTCATGATTTGGGTGAGGTGGAGATGGTGATGGTGGTGAACAGCACGAGCTACGCTGGGCTGGGCTGGCGACCACGTTCCCTCACAGCCACCTGCAAGAACTTTCCAGACCTACAAGACCTTGGAACTCCACAGGTGTGTGCTGCAAACACGACTAACATCACTAGGGAAGCGTTCTAGTATCCAGTTTTACCACTGGCAGCAGTTGAAAACAATTGTTTTTTTATACCTCACTTTATAGAAATGTACTCTGGTATCACTAATGGCAATCTATAAATGGAAAGCGTTTCCACAAACTAGACCAGATACAAAACTTGTTTGTAACTCTAGACTTTACAAGAGTTTGCAGCAGCCGTTAAGAAGTACCAGAAAATATTTTTGTATCAGTCACAAGTGTGGCTATGTTATGCGGTTACAGTGATCTCATTAAAGCCATTTATTCCACTACTGTACATTACTTTGTGTCCAAATAGGGGGTAATTTTAAATTCACTTCCCCTAGTGGCTATTAACGCTTATATTTTTCTGGCAATTTTTTTTTAGTTCTCTTCTTGACAATCTATTTCTCACTCTTTATTATGGTTTTGTTTGAGTGAATTCTTATCTCTTTTTAGATTTTCAAAGGAAAATAATACAGTATTTGTAAATATCCTACACCTTAGCTCAGTAGATAGCATGTCTGTCTACTGAGCAAAGGGTCCCGGGGTCAATTCCCAGCAAGGCCAAAAATTTATCATTGGTGAAATGTGGGTTTACCCATTCATGGTGATTAATTAAGAGCTGGGGACTGGATGTTGTGCCTGTTTCAGTCTTAGGATAGATTATAAAGTATATAAAGCTACGACAGGCCTAGCCAGCTGGCAGGGGAAAATATATGGCTTGAATAAAAAGCTGACCCTAACCATAGGCTGGAAAAAGTAAGGGATGCAAAGTAACAGTATTTGGAATTTAAAAAAATGGAATGTATAAGTTCAATCATTTTGGAGAATGTGCTGTTTTACAGTGTGTGTATTTAGTAATACTCACTAAAAGGTCATACTTTGCCAAGTACTCCAACCTGTAGAGACTTCTAAATAACATTCTTAACTTATATTTTAATCAACTTAATTGAATGTGAAGAATTAATAGCCAGAGCTATTATTTATGCTTATTAGTGGGGATTACTCCACCTAGATATCATATTCTGAAAATTGAAAAATGACACCTGGACACGGGAATCGAACCCGGGACCTCTGGCTTACTTACTGGCGTACTAAGCCAGAGGTCCCGGGTTCGATTCCCGTGTCCAGGTGTCATTTTTCAATTTTCAGAATTTAATTGAATGTGGTTTTTGCATTACCACTTAATAAATCTTGGCAATAGGATTAATTATAATTTGGTTCCAACAAAACATTTACACATCATATCTTTTTATACCTTTTTTATGAGATTTTCTTCAACACTTTTTTTTAAATACATGAATTTTGAGTTAAATTGTTCCCTCAAAGAAATTTTTCACTTTCTTCGTTTTTGTGACAAGCCTTACGGGAATTTTTTCTCTGTACTGGGCTTTCTCATTATGCCTGTTTTAATGAGCCGGACCACGAATATTTTTACCACCCAACCTTTGGCCACACATAATTGTGTTCAGTTTTTTGGACACTAATAAACGAACGTTGAGTGTAGTATATATGGATGTGTAAAAAAATGTTGCTTCCACTGATATAAAAGAACACACATATTTAAAAAAAAATTGATGCTCTTTAAAAAATTGTATCTACTCTTTTTTGTGATAGCGCTAAATGTAATTATGATAAATAGTTTTAAACATTTTGTTTAATTAAGTGTATATATTCTGAATTCTTTATCCATCACTATTCCCCAAGCTAGCAGACAGTGCTTATAGTTAATTTAGCGTACCAAAGTTCCTTCTTTACTTCTCCCCCTCTTACTACACAGCTTGTATATAATGTCCTAGGTATCTCTGTATTTTTAGTTATTTGAGACATACATTTTTGAGGGGCATGTGTGCATTCACCCCCAGGTTGTGAGTGAATAACAGTTGACCTGAGCTCACTAGGTCCTTGGTATCAATTGTATCTTCAAAAATATCGCTTTCAGATTACTTTGTTCCATACCATGATCATCATAGAAGGTGCAGAGCTAGTTCTAATTTTTTTTTTATGATAGCGGTGACATATCGCTTAACCTACCTGTATCTTCTTCCAAATATAACAAAATAACCTCAAAAAGCAAAAAGAGGTCTAGATATATTATATATTCACAAAATGAGTGAAAGAAATACTATTTTTATTTATTTCCTCTACCCACAATATAATACCACCATCCCTTTCCTTCCTTCCCTCTACGCAGTAGAGTTTCATGTCTAGCCTCACCAGAAGTACTGTGAGAGTAGCTACAACTAAGACAGTCTCTCAAAGTACAAACCATTCTTTGCATGCACTATTCTAATGATACTAAAAAAAGATACACTTGGACCAAACAAGCTACATTAATGCTTCATGACTACAGAATAGTGTATCACCTGGCGTGGGCATTGCTGAGCCGAGTAGTGAACCAGAGCCGAGTAGCGAGCCAGAGCCTAGCAGTGAGCCTGAGCCGAGCAGCGAGCCTGAGCCAAGTAGTGAACCTAGTAGTGAACCAACACCTGTCAGTGAGCCTGAACCCAGTAGTGAACCAGAACCAGTCAGTGAACCTGAACCGTCAAGCGAGCTTGGCCCAACCAGCACTGTCAAGCCCAAACAAGTGTCGTTGAGATCAACCAAGGATGATGACGCCCCTGTGGTAGAAACCAGCGTCTCCTTCAGGGTCACATCGAGACAACAAGGTACATTTTTAGAATCCTTCCTATTTTTGCTGGCCGAGTTTTATTACTCTCAGTTTATTATCTTATATTATTAAATATAATAAGATTTACAACAATTCAAAGCTTATTTTTCAGTTTTTATCATTTAACAAACATTTGTATATACTAAATAACAGGGTAAATGTGTCTAAATATGGTCATTATTTTATATTTGCCATTTAAAAAAGGTAAAAATATAAAATGATGTCAAGTATCTAGAATTAAATTTAGGAGACGTTGAGACTATAGCACTCCCTTAGAACATTAAGGTCATTCAACCATCAACATTTTATGCACAATTTAACACATGTATAATTATTAGCTTTAAACAGTGATTCATTTATTTCAAATCATTATAGTTCAAGAGTTATAATGGCTCAAACTTGCTATTTTATGTTTGTATGTACTGTTGTTAAGGTTAACTAATTAATGTTGGGGGCTGAAAGTTAGTTAACTAGGCTAGACATACATATAAGGTGTACACAATGAAATATTAATTATAAATATTTTATTGTGTACACCTCAAAGACTGTCTAGCTATAACCTAAATTTCAGCCTCATGCATAAATTAATTTACCTTAACAACGGTACATAAAAAGCATAAAATAGCAAGTTTGAGCCATTATAACTCTTGAACTGTAGTGATTTGAAATAATTGAATCACTATTTAATATAGTTTATAATAATACACATGTTAAAATTGTGCAATAAAATGTTATTGTCAAATTACCTTAACCAACACGGTGTAAGGATGTATCTGTAATAATGATTATGATGGTAATAATGATAATATTGGCAAAGGCGAGACGAGAATATAAACTCAGAGCAACCGTAAAGTATTTATAATAATTATAACAATATAAACCTTTAACAGTTCACTAGATTGCTAGATGACTTTGTTTTTTCAGGACTACAATATTGTAAAAAATAAATGCAAAATCTCCCTACTAGCGCAAAATATTCATAACATTATGATAAGGTTAGAAATTAAGGCCACTACTAAAGTAAATTATTCTGAATATTATTATTTGTTCACAGTTAAGTTATAGATTCAAACCAAAGTGACTAAAGCATTGTTGTTTGTTTTTTTGCTTACTTCCAGCTCGTTCCAAAAGAGATCTCCCCAAAAACACCACAGATGCAGGTATTAGCAATACAAGTATTTATAACAATATGCATACAATTATTTGTAAAATAAGTTCTCACGGTCTTAGCAAAAATGGTCTTCTACTTTATATTTAATTTGTAAATATATTATAGTACTACAGTAGCTAGTATTTATATGTACATTTCCATGTCTTTATTTTGTTCAATAATCTTTTTTATTCTCTAATTTGCCAATATGTTTATTGTAAAATATATTCATATCTTACAAATATTCTCTCTAAAAAGTGTAAAGATAGTGATTCACTTTTCTAATCCTAAGATACAAAAATTGAGAAAAGCAATTTAATGAAAACAGGAGCAATGCAAGTCTGGTACTTGATGGATCTAGATGGAAACACAGGCTACATACAGTACGTTAATAAGTTATAAACACTTTTTTTTATATCTTCTTACATTTCTAAATTCTTGAAGGCTCGAACTGAAGCTCTGTAAATTGCTATCGTATTTCTGTTGTAAATAGAAGACTCTCACCTGTTTGGTGGTTGGCATTTCCCTCTTTGGCTTGGCACCATGTTCTTTCTATGTTCTATAGGTGATTCATCACCCGAGCCACAGTCGGAGCCTCAAACAACTTCTGAACCAACATCTGAGCCTGAACCCTCTTCTGAACCTACAACTGAAATAACTCCTAAATCAGAACCTTTACCAAGCACTGAACCAGAACCTACATCGGAACCTGAACCAAAATCTGAGCCTGAACCCAAATCTGAGCCTGAACCCAAATCTGAGCCTGAACCCAAATCCGAGCCTGAACCCAAATCCGAGCCTGAACCCAAATCCGAGCCTGAACCCAAATCCGAGCCTGAAACCCAAATCTGAACCAGAACCCAAATCAAAACTTAGTGCAAAACTGACAGCAAAGCCCACACAGAGCTCAGCTGGTTCAAAAGGTAAGCTGGGAATAAACATTTGGCACCGTAGCGTTGTACAAGAATCATATAATTTAAATTTTCCTAAACATATTTAATATCCACAAATTGCATCAAAGATAAGTAGTTTTTCATTCATTGTAAACTAATTGGTGATGTCAACAGACATGTGCAGGAATCTGACTCTTATTTACTGAAACAATAAAATATCTAGATTTTTGTTTTTTATTGTTAGCCTTTACATTCAATTTCCTTTTTACACCAAATTACTAGTTGTTTTCCACAACTACAAGGTTTTAAGAAAGGAATATAATATGAATACAATATAAATGTACTGTAAAATTATAACATGAAAGTTAAAGGGAAGGAAGCTAACCTTAAAGGATAATTGGATTATGTCTTGATAGAAAGTTAAATTTCTGTTCATTTTTTCATACATTCTTCCATCTTCTAATCACTCTTTTTCCATCACAAAGTTGCACATTACAAATACTTTTGAATTTTAATAAATTTTACCTTTTATAAACACATAAAAATGTAGAAAATGGCAGTTATATTTAGAAAGTCTGAGAATAATTGCCATTTGTCATTTGCCATTTGCCAGGTTCCTTTTTTTTTTCCTAGGATCTTGTGTGTTTCTTCCTAGGTACCTAAAGGGATATTTTTGAAAATTAAAAATTCTGTATAAATGTGTATGTCTGTGAGAAAGAATAGTGATGAGAAGATGGAAGTATGAAATAGTACCGGTATATGAAGAAGAAGTTAATTTGTTATCAATCAAGGCCTAGCTAATCTTTACTTTCAGGTTGGCTTCATTTTTATAATCTACAAGGCTACTTGGAGGATATATGGGTCAATCCGTTATAATCAAGAGATATTTGGGCCTTGTTTCATAAAACTACAAGTCTACAATTTACAATTTACAATTTACAAGTGAATGTTTTACAATTGTAAAAATAAAGTGTTTCATAAAGAAATTAGTTATATATGGTAAATGTTGGTGCACTTGTAGAAAATATCTACAAGTCAGCTGTTTTATTTACAAGCAAAATATCAATAATCAATAATCAGTTTGCACTAACAAAACAGATAGGCTACATTATCGAAAATGAGTACAAGACAAAATTAGCTCTTATAAGGAAAATTAAGGAAAATAAAAATATTTATTAGTGAGGTTCATATACATGTAGGGCATCAATAGGTATTGATGCTCCATCAACACAGCCACATACTTGTGGCATTCGTGCAAGTGCATGAAATTGTTGAACAATGTTTCCAATATTTTCTGGCCAATTCACAACATCTGAGAATTTGACAACATTCACAGCATTTACAAAAGTTTTGACCGATCGATGTACAGACGCTTTAGAAACACCATGCATATTGCCTACAGCATGGTACTGCCCATTTCCTAGCCAGTGGAGTGCACTAAAACCTTTTGCCTTGCAGAGAGTGATTTATTTCTCTGAGTTGGATGCTCTAAAACATAACCTACATCTTGTATTAATTCCTATAGTTGCAAAGAATTCACTCTGAATCATTTATTATACTCGAGGAATGTGATAAATTCCATATTAATTATATTTTTGAAATTATGTGTCTCCTAACATCAATAACCCCC
>CABFWB010001469.1:15524-57870 GCA_902151455.1 Timema bartmani
CCAATCCAAGGTCATTCAACTGTATAACCTCTCGAGTGGAACAGTCATGTTGTGGTGTTTGTTAGTTTTCCAATTCAGTAACGTGTTATTCGAATCAATACAATATTATATGTACAGTACTGTACTGCATTTCTGTATATTAAACGTATGTATATGTTAACAGCAATGTGTGTAAACCTGACATTCTATAAAATGCCTAGGCTTTCTATTTAATTTCTAAGTGGTTTTAGCAAAGTATGAAATAAATTAGATTTGCTGATTTATTTAATACATTTTGCAGGAAATTTATAGAATAATCAGTCATTATATATTACCGAGAACAACAGCTAAACTAACCTAACCTTACTTAAATAGCCTATTCTAAATAACCTACTTAAATCCTAGGAATTAGGTGAACCTGCAAGAAAATGGCACAAGACTTACATAGAACTGGATAAAAGAATTGATAACATATTCCGGGACTTCAAAAAGACAAAGAACTTGAAAATAAGTATGAAATACAACAGCAAAACTCATTTATTTCATACTTTGTCCAAACCACTCTGGCATTATTTATAAAGTCTAGGCATTTTATAGAACGCCGGTATTTCTCACATTGCCGGTGACATATGTACACCATTATATTAACATGTAATATATTCTACTGTACGTATATTACTATTGCTCTACTGTACAATACTACAGTACAGTACAACTGTACCTATAATATTCGATACTGTACTGTGATTCATCCTTGTTTAGTAAACATGACATGCATCTTATG
The DNA here is from genome assembly GCA_902151455.1 of Timema bartmani. Lineage (NCBI taxonomy): Eukaryota > Metazoa > Arthropoda > Insecta > Phasmatodea > Timematidae > Timema > Timema bartmani. The sequence goes on from CABFWB010001469.1 coordinate 16,288, forward strand.
CAAGTTCATTCGTAAAACTCGAAATTTCAATAACTCGACACCATCTAAGTCCACATTAGGTCGAGTTTTTGAAAAACCACTCTACTTTTTAATATTTACATAAGTAGTTTATTAATAAACGTTGTATATTATGTTGTACATTGGATTAATTTAGTGGCAAATCCCAAGAAAAATTGTGATTGTAAAGTCTCTTACTTAGGTGTTGATACTTTTAGAAAATACTCCTTGATTTACAAGTACTTGTAAGCTACAAAAACTTTTATAAAATCAAACCCAAAACTTACTTGTAAAAAAACTTGTAAAATGTAAATTTCACTTATAGCTACAAGTGCTTACTAGCAGCTTTTTGAAACACAATTTTCAAATTTCTTACAAGTTACAAGGGAATTATCTTGTAAATTGTAAACTTGTTGATTTATGAGATAGGACCCTCAGGGCCTTGTTTCATAACGCTACAAGTTTACAATTTACAAGAGAATTCACTTGTAACTTGTAAGAAATTAGAAAATTGTGTTTCATAAAGTTACTAGTAAACACCTGTGATTACAAGTGAAATTTAACAATTTACAAGTTTTTTCTACAAGTAAGTTTTGTGTTTGGTTTCATAAAGGTTCTTGTAGCTTACAAGTACTTTTAAATCAAGGAGTATTTTTTACAAGTATCAACACCTTCACTTGTGTAAATATTTAAAGGTAGGTATCATGAACATTATTTTTACAGAGACTGATGATTAGTTGGACGAGGGGCTTATTGAGGTTAGGAGACGGCCATACCATTTCAAAAATATAATTAATATGCACCTTGTCACATTATTTGATTATAATGAATGATTCTGAATGAGTTGCAGCAGGACATCTCGAACATAGGCCCGATTCTTACTATCAGGTATTTTACCCAAAGTCATTGCAAAATCATAAACTTGAATTCATAATTTTACTTTATTTTCTTTGGTAATTCTATCTCAAAAAGCTCCAGAAAAATATCTTTATTTTCATTTATTTTTTTAATAACGGGTATTTTGTTCTCTAATTGCAACAGCCTAAAACTCATTTTCAATATTGTATGTATTTTGTTGTTGCAAACTGATTGTGTTGATATTTATCTTGTAAATAAAACAGTTGACTTGTAGATATTTATTACAAGTAAAACTATTTTCTATATGAAATTCATTATATTTACCATTGTAAAACATTCACTTGTAAATTGTAGACTTGTAGCTTTATGAAATAGGGCGCAGGTGAGTCAAGTGTTTACTAACATATATTAAAGCAAACAGTTAAATTTACTTTTTTAGCACTCCATCTTGCTACCTGTTTAGGATATACGCTTATATACTAATTATGCTAATAGTTTTAGGGATTAGGAAGGTTATATTTATAGGAAGTGTACCCGCATTTGTGTGGAGGGAGAGTGAAAAACCATTTTGGAAAAAAAACAACTCAATACACCTGATCGAGATTCAAACCTCGATCTACCCGTCATCAGCAATCTAGTCTACTGTGAGAGTTGTGCGTTAGACAATGCAGCCACCGAAGGTTTTGCAATAACTATAAATAATTAATAACCATGTGCCTTTTAATGCTTGATCAATTTGCTATAGCACTTAATCATGCTGGCTTTGGAGTGTATAAGTATTGCGTATGCTTTGTGCAGGTTGCATTTACATACAGGAACAAAATTTGTATTCTAATGTATTTTGTATATGTCCATTGTATATCGTAGCTGTAAACTTAATGTTACTAAACTGAATTTATGAAGTAAGGGTGTGCGAAGTCCACTTTTTCAATTCAAAGCAAACTTGAGTACAATATATCAAATATTCTCCAAACCGAATAGAAGTTGAAATATTTTGTTGTTGTTTTATGATTTAACAAATATTATATTGTAACTATTTATACAACTTTATTCACTGAAATTACTTGTTAAATGTTTTATTTAACAATTATTTCTAATATGTTGTTTTATTTTTAAAAAAAATTCAATTGCTTTAGATTTTTTTCATACGATTAATGAGTTATGATGTGCATTTAACGGCTCAGAATTGCAATAGTTGACCAAAATTGAGTATTTGATCTGTCAATATTTTACTGGCAAAGTTTTGTAATGGTCGAAGCCACAACAAAGTCAAAGCTAATATTTGTTTCGAGGCCATGTGATGTGAGAAGTTTTGAAGCTTCACACACCCCTAATATGAAGTTTATGTGCTGAATTGTAAATATCTTTTATCTATTATGTTATTTGTTAATTTTATACTAAAAAAAATGATTTTGATAGTTAATTTTACATTATTTCTTATCTTATGCGACAATGTACTCTGATTATTTTATTTATTGAGAGCAATAAGTAGCCCCATCTCTTTCTGGAGAATGTGTGTAGAAAAAAATCTCTTAAATTCATAGATTTTTGAAAAAAATATTTATTTGGTCAATGTATAAGAACTTAAAATACCATATATATTGGACATAATTATAATCAAATGAAAGGTACCTATTTGACTCTCTTATTGCTAGAGTATTTTATTTAAATTTCCTTCAAAACAAGCTACAAAATTTGTTTCGGTTTGACAGTTGTATGGTGAGCGGTATCAATGATATTTAATTAAGAAATAAAACAAATCTAAAAAGAGGTTAATATTTACAGCTAAGATGCATTTTACCCCTCAAGTGTTTTAATGCCTAAGCTTTAAAAAAAAAGTCATCTATCATAAAATAAATGAACTATAAATCAGCAGTTATAAGAAATAATTGTTTAATATTAGGTTTATCATTATTGTTTATTTACAAAATAACATTGCAAGCATACGCTTATAAATTAAAGCATTGATTGCTGAACCTCCCCTTTTATTTTGATTAAAATATTACTAAACATTAGTGCAATCCTTTAAGGTGGAATATTTATGCTAAAATTAAATCATCTTTAATATACTAATTAAAACATGGGACTTTTCGGAAAAAACAAAACAAATCAAATGAGGCATTTATTACTGAAAACATACCCGCTTTAGTGGCCAAATGGTCTTAGGCGTCACTCTGGTGTTAAACTGGCCTGCTGAGTACGGAGAGATCAGGGCTCAAATCCCCGTCGAGTGTACTAAGGGTAGTTTTTGCTAAATGGTTTCTCACGCTTCCTGCCACTTAAATGTGGATAGATTACCTCTAAAATCCTTCCTTCCTCATCCCTAGCCCATTATAGTAATCATCATATATGCGTATATCCTGAACAGGTAGTTAGACGCAGTGCTATTAATAAATAAATACTGATGTCATTTTTTTAAATAATAACTAATTAAACACCAATGCAATCCTTTCTAGACCTCATCTTACAGCCAATTAACCAGGCTATAAGGACACATGTTTACACTTGAACCAGAAACTATATCAAATTGTGACTATCTGCATTCCCCACATGATGGCAACAAAATGGAAACAAGTTTAATAGTTTTTTTTTTAACTAAAACAAGTTTAAATTTAGTTAAATTATTTTAAATATAGTAAAATAGTTTCACCGGTCTCAATTCTACTGTTAGCTAATGAAAACTACTACATCATAGTGTGACGTCTGGTTCAAGTAGTATTACTTAGCAAAGTTACATGTAATTGGTGAGGTGAAACAGGTTCTTAGGAGGGGAAGCTTATAATAAAATCAAATTATCTTTGGTACAAATCAAGCTGTGGGGCTTTTAGGAAACAAACTTGCTAGCTTCTTTCTTTAATTACATACGGTACATACAGTTACACAATACAATTTTGATTTGTTTGCCATATGTAAAAAGCTCGCAAAGATAATTTAAAACTATACCTATTTATTTACTTATTTCCGATAATATTGTCTCCATGTTACAAGTATTTTTGTTAGCTGAGGTAAACCTGAATTATAAATTATAGCATTTGGAAGACGATAGAGGAAAGTTAGATGAAAACAAATAAGAGTGGAGTGAAAAGAGGTTTCTTTAAAGAGATAAATTATAACATTTGTTATTTGTTTCAGTTTCCTCTGCTCACCCTTACACCCCTATTCATGATTTCCATGCCATGGACTGCACAGATATTATTATTGGATCAGCAAGAGGTACTACCAGTCGAATATGGGACTATTACACGCGAGACAGGTAAATCATCAGCGCTACTGTTACCACTAAAACAGTAATCGGTACAAGACAAATGTTGAAAAATATAGACTTTATCTGCCATCCATATTGCAAAATTATTAATAAGGGATTTTGGGGAAACTTTTTCTTTTATAGAGATTACGCTCAAAGCCCCTCATCATTAACCTTTTTTGACCTCACAACCACCTAGACATTGAAAATCAGACACTTCAATCTTCAAGAAGATTTTACAAAGAGTATAAGCCATTGAATGTACATTAGAGAACAGCTATTCTTTTTCACACTGTGTGCAGTGTGGATTTAATCTTTTACATAAAATATGTATCTCTATGCTTATTATTGGAATATTATAGACTTGAAGAATATTAATTTGTGAAGTACTTAGCTGCTCAGAATGGTAAAAGTTTTATATAAATTGATAATTTTAGTTGTCAATATTTTTATTGGCAGAGCTTCGTTATTATTAAAGCCTGAAATTTTTTCAGAACAAAGTCAAAGCTGATATTGTTGTTGAAGTTTCAAAATTTTGTACACCCCTAATTTCGGGTATTCAATATTTCAAATATTCAATGTCTTTACTGTATTAATTATTAGTTTATAGTAGATATATCATGATTCTTGTTTTTCTCAATATAGGTTTTTAAATTTTAAGCATGATGTTTCAATACTTTATTCAGATTCCTCAACATTTACAATTTCAATACTTTTTCATGCATATGACCTCACATTAAACATATGCTATTTATTTATAAACCATACCCTTTATACCAAGGTTGAAAAATAAACTAAAATGTAGATTGCTAAAGGGACATGTTTGATTTGCACAAGGTCACCAGAATACAATGATCATGTTAGGCAAATTTACAATTTTCTGGTACTAAAGTGAAAAAGCGAAATAACTAATAATGGTCACAATGAAAAATCGCACAATTTTGAATACCTATCATCTTTTTATTTAAATTCCAGAACTTTCATTTACTGGGATTTGGGATCTAAGAATAGAGGTATTGAAAATTGTAATATCAGCCCTTTTAGTGTCGCGGCTTATTTCGGATTAGCCTGCGAGGAGTGCCAAGCCTATTTTAGGTTTTGTGTGCTTATACTGCCACATCTATTGCTTCAGTTTTGTAACCGGTGATTTTAACTGCCCAATTTGTAGAAAAAAATAGAGTGAGATGTTTTCTTTCTAGTGATACATAGCATTCTAATATATCTTGGGAAACACTAGAAGAAATAGTGTAAATCTGGAAGGCTGATCACATTGATTCTGGCACTTTTAATGATAGAAGGCAAAGCCAATCAGATCAGCCCATGGCAGTAAAAGGGTAAAGATCAATTCTCATTTCTGTTGATACCAGTTAGAATTGAGGATGTTGAGGTATCAAGGAATCGAATTTGACATCCTTAGCTTATAGTTTGCAAAGAATTATGTCTAGGGATGTACATTTTTTTAACAATTTTTTTAAGTTGCTGATAAATAAACAATTGTTTGGCTAGATAATATGGTTGCTCATTATGTTCATTAAATGATAGTAACACAGATACATGTTTTCATCTCTTATCAGATCCACTCCAAGGTTTGATACTTTTTGGGGTGGAAAGAATGATTTGACAGCTGCCATGGGATTTGAAAAGGATGGAGTTACAACAATACTTTTCCGGAGAAAATTGAAAGGTAAGGGTGTATGTATGTGTGTGTGCATGTACAGGCAGGCGTGTTTGTGTGTGTGTGATCCATTTCTTCGATATTTTTTTCTTTATGCACTTGACTAAAGTTTTACTAATGTGGCCCTCTTTAGTGGCCGCATTGTCTAAGGCGACACTTTCGTGTTATACTGGCCTACTGATGATGGGGATATCAGGGTTAAAATTCTGGTTGGGTGTACTGAGGGTGGTTTTCCCTAAACGATTTCCCACTCTTATTCAATACAAATGCGTGTTGATTACCTCTAAAATGTTTTCCTCCTCTTCCCTACTCCTTTAGAGTAATTACCATATGCCTATAACATGAACACGTAGTAAGACGTGATGGTAAAAAACAAATACTAAATAATTTATTAATGTGAATGTGTGACACTTGTAATATATTGTTGTTTGTTTAGCGACTGAGCCAACGGATCACTCTATTGAGCGAGACTTGATGCATGTGATATGGGCGCAAGGGCAAGAACCCAACAAGTATGTCCACAGTCCCAAGTCAGGGTTGGAGCGAGACTTTGCCTCAGTAAAAGACTTCTATCGTCAGGATGAGCTCAAGTACCATGGCCATAAAGACCAGCGAGGGAAAACTACACTCAACTTCTTTGGTGCGCTTGCATTGATAGGATCAGATGTATTCATAGAGACTCCTACATATCGCACATTAAATATAATATGAACGTTTTTTAAATTTCATTGTAGCATTTTAAAATATATTTTACACACACACAAAATTAAACAAAATTGTATATTTTAATGAAATCCAATACTTGGACCTTTATATGCGAATAGTGATCAATTATGTTGATTTTAATGAGAATCAACAATATAAAAACAATACATATTTATTAAGCAGCTGAAGGCTTCCTAAACTGGGAAACATTTATTTTTTATTGGAATGTTGTTATCGTTAATTCGCATTTAATTCAATAATATTGAGCATAATTCTAAAATTAAAAGGTCAAATTAAGTTCGTGAAAATATTGTCTAAGTTTTGTTTCATGCCCAATAAAATGTTGTTTAAATATGTTTTAGTATATATCATAAGCTCAAAAACGATAAAATGATCTGGAATAATGTTTAAAAATAGACATTTTAACTATCTTAGTATGAGTTTTGGTATTCATTTATCTCAAATAATGGGTTTTGATGTTTATTTTAGCAAATAGTAACATAATACAAATACATAAGTTAAGCTATGTTTTCATTTTACTGCTTAGTTTTAAGGATATGATATTCAAAAGTGATGTTTTGCCTACCACATCTATATTTTCACATTATCTATCTCTAGCTGACACTCTCTCTCACACACACACTCTCTCCCCTCACACAAACATACACACACACACACACACACACACACACTATAACACACTCTGTATCATATAATCTGCTTTCATTCTCTAACACTTTATCCCTCTAATACACTCACTAGCGTCACATTCAATTTCTATCGCACAATTTCTCTCACAATATCTTAGTTACACTCTCTTAAGCTCTCTAAAACTCTTTCTCTCTCTCAATCTCACTCCCTCAATTTATCTCTCTTACTTTCTCTCTCAAACACACTCTCTCTTAAACTCCACTCTCACTCTAATATTCTCTTTAAAAAAATCTCTCCCTCTCTAACTTTATCTTTAAAACTCTCTCTCACACGCCATCACATTTTCTCTCTCTTTCCCATAATATCTCTCCCAAAATGTTTTACTCTATCTTGATTCAAAGTCAAATATATAGGTACATTTCGGACCTTATACCACCAATTTATTCCCCACTAAGATTTGAACAACTCTATATCATTTATTCAACTTTTTCAATTTATTCTTTGCCTGAAATTACCAGAGTAAAATTACCATTTGTGCTATTACACTTTTTTTCTCAATACGCCTTTAACCAATCAAAGTTCCCCTTCTAGAAAATGTGTTTTTTTCAATCAAAGATAATTGGTAGAGAAGTAAAATATGTGTTTCTTCTGGCTTTTATTATGACGGTCATATTTTGCCCAAAGCTAAATATTTAAAATTTAAGAATGAGAAAGTTAGCTTTTTTCCCTACCCATATCTCTGTTCTACATACATTGGAGTTGATTTTTTCAGTTAATAATGGTAAAATAATCATTTTAATTACTGATTTTTAGTAGCAAAATATAAATTTTATTTAGTGAAATCCAATCATTTTATTAAAAAAAAATTAGGGTCTCTGTGTATTTGATGTAGTGGAGTCAATAAATAATGAACACTCAGTAATGTGCCAGCTTTACTAATATGGTTGTATAATGGAATATCCTGGTTGCAGAAGAGACAACACACATGTCTGCAACGTCAGCAGTTGACGACCCCAGTATTTGTGGGGGTCACTGGCGCACACCGCAAGACTGCACTCCTGAGCTAGGGAACTGCGAGTATTTCGCCAAGTGGGAACACCTCTACAAGAATGACGAGCTACGCTTCACTGTACAGACCAAGAACACAGAGACTTGGACAGGCATTGGCTTTTCTAATGACACGAGTATGGTGAGTTCTATTTTAAACTTGGAGAAAACCCTTTGAAAGAACTGCAGGATTTATGGAGTGAATATTTTAATAGTTTGGATGCTATTTATTTCATTACATTATGAAAATTATTTAAATTTATAACATTTAAAATAATTGTTTGATTAAAGAACAACCATTTAAAATTTGAAACAATAATAGACAAAGGAAAAGTTACCAACCCAAAGTAAAAACAACAATGAGATTTACCAAACTATTATTTTAATAATGTCCTTAGTCACAAACTGACGCCATCTTGGGCTGGGTGGACAAGAATGGGAGGGCATTCTTGATGGACACCTGGATTCAAGGTTATACATCTCCTCTACTTGACTCTTCCCAAGACATCTACAGCATGGCAGGCAGAAAGAAAGATGGAATCACAACTCTTTCGTTCTTGAGGAAAAGGCTGTCCTCTGATCCAAAGGTGGGGATTTCTCTCTCTCTCTCTCTCACTCTTTCAACTGATCTGTATTTTAATATTTAGATACTTTCAAGAGAACTAAAAACTCGAAAAAGATAGACTAAAGTAGTTTTATAGAAGAGGCTTACACCCACACCATTGTTATAAACGTCAGGCTTCAAATATTTATTAAAATATCCTTCCTTTAGTTTCATATATCTTCTTTTCTATACAAACTCTGTATTGAATAGGTATTTGAACCACTTCAGTGGCCGCATGTTCTAAGGTGCTACTCTCACAGTAGTCTAGACTGCCGATGATGGGGAGATCGTGGTTCGATCCTAGTGGGTTTACTGAGTGTGGTTTTCTTTGAATGGTATCCCACACTTTTTTTACACAAATGCGGATACATTTCCGCTAAATTTAGCCTTATTCATACCCAACTCATTAGTGTAATTAAGTTAATATATAGGTGTACAACCTGAACAAGTAGTAAAAAAAGGTATTTGGTTTTTCTTAAAGGTTAAGATAATATGTTAAATAACAAGCTACGAAACTGTAGCTTGACATGTGAGGTAAAGTTTTGGTACACATAATCAATTGATTGACCAGTTAAGAATGATATTTAAATTAAACAAAGTATAATGTAGAGTGCAAGCTGCTCTATTAACTCTTGATCAGCTTCTAATTGATTTACCGTAAATGTTAAGGAACTGGATCAGCATTTGTCTGAAGACAGGACAAGAAACTACAACATGGGTGAAAAAAAAAATGTGCCCCTAGTTCAATATAGATTGCAGTTCCAGTCAGTCAAGTGTCCTACTCCCCCACCACTTACCCTCCTTATTGTTCCAGGATGTTTCCTTCACGGAGAAGAACTGTGTGTACTTCATGTTCCCAGTGGAAGGTGGAGACTTTCATCCAGTGAACAAGAAGATCCGCAAACACAATAGAGTGCCAAGCATTTCTGCTGAAAGGATTTGTATCAAACCTTGTCGTCCAGGTGAGAATAATCCAAATATTCTAAATTTGTTAGAATCATTCATGAAAACATTTAACAACATTGACTCCCAATGGCTAATATTGTATTTTAAAACATGGAGTCTGAGAAAAATAGGAAAGAGGGTGGGTCCAACACCTTAGCTCAGTCGGTAGCTTGACTGCCTACTAAGCTAAGGGTCCCGGTTTCAATTCACGGCATGGGCAAAAAAAAAAAAAATATCATTGATGAAAATATGGCTTTACCCTTTCACATTGATAAATTAACGGCTGGGGACTAGATGTTGTGGCTGTCCTAGTTTCAAGATAAATTATAAGGCATTTGAAGCTATGACAGGCTTAGCCAGCCAGTAGTGGAAAAATATATTGCTTGAATAAAAAAACTGACACAGGCTGGAAACAGTAATAGATGTAAAAAAAAAACTGGGAACTTATATTACCACAATAGTATAAATAAAAATATTACAATTGTATTCATGTTCTTAGTCTGTTTAAACATTGATGTAAAGAGAAACTATACAGTAATTCACAAGGAAGTAGTATTGGAAATGTCTGTTAAATTTTAATTACTGAATCAAATAAAACATATTTAGGCATATACAATGCCTAATTTTAGAGACTTTCAACAAAAAAATCTTTAGCACCACGTTTTGCTACCCATTCGGGTTTACCTTTATGTACTAATGACGCTAATGGGTTATGGGATGAGGAAGGTTGACTATATAGGAAGTCTACCCCCATTTACTTGTCAAGAGAATGGGAAATAATTTAGGGAAAACCAGCCACAGTAGATCCGACCAGGATTGAACCATGATCTCCCAATCCTCAGCAGTCTAGTCTATTTTGAGAATAGTGCCTTAGACCATGCAGCCACAGAAGCGGGTTTCAATCACTGTTGGTGGTTGAAAGTGGGCTTTCTATACAAATCAGTATTTAGATATATTTATATGTATTTACTATGTAGGAAATAAATTTATTGTTAGGGGAAGAGCTATATAATATTTCGTTTGTACACTTTGATAATAATAGGAAGTGGTTTTGGTCTGTGCAAATTTGTATTTGATATTTTATTCTAAAGGTGCCATCTCAAAAGTCCTGATACAGCTCATATGTTAGTAATTAAAAAGTCTGATAAGGGCAAACACCCCCCCAAAAAAAACACCTTTGAAATGTTTTGTTATATTTTTCCAGAGGAAATGGTTGTGCTCAGCACAACTCCCGCTCCTCCCCGTTTGTCTTACAACGTAGAGGTGATGCTGGAGAATCTAGGTGAGAGCTTCCAAGTGCCAAGCCCTGGTTCCACGGAATATGAAGATTTGGCCAGCACTGTGAGTTCTGGCTTCGGAAGTGTTCTCAAGAAACTGCCTGGCTTTTACAAGCTCAGCGTGGATCAGTTCAAAGAGTGAGTGATGCAAGCATTATGAAACATACTTTAATAACTTGAAATATATCCCTAATAATTAAATTATCCACACAAATATCTATAATAAAAACCTCTTTTCACTTTATGGGGTGATTGTGTTATATTTGGAATAAGGTACGAGAAGGGTGGATAGAAACATAAAAAGAAACAAACACAATTTTACAATAATAAGAACACAGTTCACACGTTACTTTGTTGCCATTGAACGGCTGCCTCTTGAAGAAAATCGATCGCTACCGCCCAATCCCGCGACCTAGGTTTCATTCTCTTAATGAGTAATTTAGGTCAAATGGTGAGACAAAAACTAATTGATTTGAGTTTTAATCTCTGATTAGTTTATACTTATATTACTGGCCCAAATATATGTGGCTTATTTTTAAGTCAAAAATTTAGCATAACTTTAACTTAAAGCATTTTCATGTTTTTTTACTATTGATTCTGAAAAAAATCATCTTGTAAAATTCTGGTTTGAATTCCTACCAATTGGGGCATATTTTAGTTGTGGTGCAAAAGAAGGCAAGATATGAGGGATTTATATTTCACTCTAAGTGCAGCTTCAGTTACTAATAGCACCACTTTCTTCGTGTTCATATAATAATGATGAGAATGATTATAATGATAAAAAACAACAGACTATAAGCTCGACCCTAGACATTACCTTTAACTGCCAAAAATAACTGCACAAGTGTATCGTCGCAAGTATACTTGAGTGTGTGGATGGGAAAACTGTGCAGTTCTAGACACCTGTGCAAGTGACTTGTGAAAGATGAAACATTTTAACTTTTTTGCTTCATACCTGCGCAAGTCCAGCTGCACACCAGAGTGTGTAGGGAGAGTTTGTGCAATATTAATTCAGTTTTGCTGGTTTTGTGTTTGTCTTGGCTTGTCAACAGTGACCAAACAACAAGTTATGGAGGATCTCACCAAAATTTACAGGATTGAACCTTGTTTGTGGATGGTTGAAAGCAAGTAATACCATAATAGGGACATTAAGCAAGCAGTAACAAGTGATAAAATCTCCAAATAAGTCTCCTTGTTCATCCGCAAGTGATTATGCCAATCTGTTGGCGATTTTTTCAACTCTTTTAATAAGATGGTATGAGAGTGAACATTTCTCTTAAGCAGCCATTTCCTAAACCACTTCCGGCCACATTTGGAACCATTATTGTTCTTCTTTGAAATTATAGCTACGGCTACAGCCGCAAGTGCACCATCCTCCTCTTCTTCTGACGACATTATTCAAATCACTATTTTCACAACTGAGCTAAACTTGCAACAATATGCTTGTATCGTCTAGGACTTTAGGGGATGACCTGCACAAACTTGGACCAGAACAATAGCAAAACCCTCACAAGAGATGTAAACTAATAGGACTAACCAGTTTAGTTTGCTAGAAATAACTTAGAGATTTCAATTTAAATATCTCTTTTTAATTGTTTTCTAAATAAAACTATAAATTTGCCTTTGAAAAACCAAAATAAACAGGTCTTAAGTGAAGGCCCTTTTATATTAAGGCTGGGCCAATGCAGATTATTATTTCAATCATCATCATCAATGACTGATGACCAATGATCAGGCATTTTGCTCACTGATTATTAAAGCATCTTTTGTTAAGGCCACTGCACCCCCTTTCCCCTCCATCAATGACTCATCATTTTTAAGCTGTTGGTAGACAGCCTTGTTCTTTGTTCTGTTACTAAAAAGGGAAGTAGGGGTCGCTGCTAGTGACTCGGTAAAGTTACTTCTATAACAAAGGTATGGGAAAAGGAGGGGGGGGGGATGGAGGGTGTGTGTTTTTTTTTCATCCACAAGTTCAACTAGCAAACAGCTATTTGAACAAAAGTAGGAGCCAAAAATGGGTTGAGTCAAAGGTAGTTAAAACAGGAAGACTCAAGGGTAGTTAAAACTGGGGTGGATTCAATAGAGGTTAGACTGGGGAAGATATAAGGGAAGTTAAAACTAGAGGCCCCCTTACACGCTCAATATTATTGAAGCAATATTATTTTGTCAATATATTACATGAAAATGATTCGACCTTAGACGGCCAATATCATTGTGCAATTGTTCAATCTGAACCGGCAACTTGTTCGAGAAGTATGTCACGAATAAGCTTCATTTTTCTTATCACGGTTCATATGTTCCTCTGATTTTATTTTTTCACAGAGCCGACAGTGACTTACATGTCTTACAAATCAAATGATCACAATACTTACTCAAGTTGAATCATAGAAAAATCTTAGGTAGTAGACCAAGTAATAAAGATGCTTGTAAAACTAAACTAGGCCCTTTTTAATTATGAATGTCCCCGCCTGTTGACAGTACGCATGGCAAGGTGATCGCCAAGATGAACCTGATCGTGGACAAGGCTCAGTTTGAAAAAGGGAGGTCTTTGGAGACTGAGAGTGTGAATCCTGTGGAGAAAGCTCTCTTGGACACCGTGTCTACAGGCCGAGTAGGGGCGCTCACTGTTAATCCAGAATACCTTGTGTTTGAGCCCCAGGAGTGTGAGTACCTATTACTTTGAAATATAATACTCGTTGCTTATTGTCATTGTGCATTTGTTAGCAGGTTCGATAAAGTTATAATCCTGGTTTGATCCATTGTGGTGCCTGAGAGTTTTTTTTGTGTATGTGTATGAGTTATTTTTATGACTAAGATACTATAATTATTGGCATTATGTTTGGGTAATTAGTTTGGTTTACATAAGTATAAATACTTCAAAAATAAGATAGGAATGATAGTTCAAAAACTCCAAAGAATAAACTTTAAAAAAAAAAAAGAGAGAGAGAACATTTATGGAACTTGAGAATAGGACATAGTTTTACTTTTAAGTTTCACAAATAGAATGTCAAAACATTTTATTGTTTCTTTTTTGTATAGCGATTCTTATGTAATTTTCTACTAAAAAAAAAAAATTATGTGTCATAATGATGCAGATAGTTCTAAACATAAAATAATTTTTTTTGTCAGTTCATTTATTTTAGATATTATAATCTACAATGTTTCTGAATTGTTAAATAAAATGTTTTTTTTTGTTAGATCAAATTGTATTATATTACACTAAATAAATATTTCATTTGATTTAAAAGTATAAAATAGAATTTAAAGCTGTCTAGTAAATTAATGAGTAAAAATATTTTTTTTTTAATTAAAGACTGTTAGAGGTGGCCACTGAAATTTCAGAATTTTAGAACTAAATATAGTATTTATGGGTTCGATTCCTGTGTCCTGGTGTCATTTTTCAATTTTCAGACTATGATATCTAGATGGAGAATTCCTCACTAAAAAGCATAAATAATAGTTTCGGCTATTTGATTCTTAAATATGCAATCCTTTACAATAATAATTGTAGAGGTGGCAGCATTAATCCAACTATCGAGTCGAAGGTGGCTGTGTTATCTGATTGCTCATGATCTTAATAAAATCACACATTTGTAGCTGATGATTTCAGCACGTCCATCATAAATACTGCCTTAAAATTATGAGTGAAGAATGACCCTGAGCACGGGACGATTCTCGGATAGTTAAGTGGTTAGAGCATTGGCGTACAAAACCAAAGGTCCCAGGTTCAATTCCCGTGTCCTGGTGTCATTTTTCAATTTTCAGAATACACTTTGTTAATTTAATAATTTTAGCTTTATAAAAAACAGTAAAACTATTTATATTTGCCAACAATGACTTTTTCATTTCACATGATGTGCATGATATTAGTTGATATACAGTTGGGCCCCGCTTTATGGTGCTTTATGATGGTTTTCAATTATATACATGTTCACTATGTTTGGCAAGTGTTTCACTCTGGCTTTTTTTGGCACAACGCGCACAGTGAATGGCTTAGGGCGCCATTTTATGTTGGTAATTCTGTCTATTTACAGCGGTGATTTTAACTATCATTTAGCGAATGATGAAAAATATTGAATATTGATGATTTGATAGTTTTGATTCGATTGTTTTTATTTTATTGATTCCAATCATTTCTCATTCCACTACTTTTGTATCATTTCTTAGGCCTAACTTTATTGCACACTTTTTATATGACAGTGTAAACACGTTATAAGGATTTTATATGCATTTGAAAGTTAAAAAAAAGTCCACGTTCTGCTTCATAGCAAGGCTCTGGAACCTAACCCGCCATATTAACAGAGCCCTACTGTACAGTAGCCCCATGGCTTCTTTGGTGCTGACTGACAGCTCACAGCTCACAGCTGACGGCTTTGAAAAGTTACCAGACCAAATTATGTATCCCTACGCCGAACCATATGATCTGCAAAAACATGTGTTTAACAGCTGTCACTTCTGACAGTCAAAATTTAGGTACATACCTAAATGTTGACTGTCAGAAGTCAGCTGTGAGTGTCAGTTAGCACCAAAGAAGCCATGGGGCTACTGTAGTTACTTTTCAAGTCGACAAAAGAGGATGCGCTTTTGGTGAATGCACATAACAGCACTATATTTGTAATGTGTTCTCAAGGAACAGCCCTGTTTATTGGATTCAAATACAAAATAAAATTATATAATAAAATGAAATTTAATTAAAAATTTAACTATTTCTTTGTAGATGTATGTATGTCAACAATAACGCACTGTTATCTGTGTAATCTACTCCTAGTGACTTCATCTATCCCTGTGGAGGAGTCTCCAGATAGAGGCGGAGTGCTTCTCTCCACCACTAAACTCTACATCGTCATTGGTTGTATTGGGGCTTTAGTGCTGATAGCGGTCATTCAGGCAGCATGTACCATCTACCGCACCGTCAGGAACCCAGCCACTCACAATAAGGTAATATTTAGTCATTATTACTTCTGAACGGAAAAATGTAGGCTTGAAGGAGTTCTTCTAATAAACACAAATTTTACAGGAGAATATTAATTTAATCATTTTATCAGGAAAGTTGGCACACCTGATTCATACCTAGGATTTAATCTCGACTGGTTGTACTGGGGGTAACTTATCATCCTCTCTTCAGGCGAGGCTTGTAAAGTTTCGTAAATTGCACCCTTATCTTGTTTGATTATGTCAGGGTCATATTTCTTTTACATTATGAGAACTTTCCATTGCAAGATGAAATGGCAGGTTAGAAAAAATAAAAAATTGAAGGCGAGCAAAACTTGGTCATCGGGAGTTTAATATTTTTTTAAACTTTATGTATCGGGCAGTAATAAAATATTAATAAACTAAACAAGAGCTAACCAGAATTGAACAAGACATAAGGATGATATTGGTACTTAAGCGCTTAGCCCAAAGTACACTCCGTTCACTCTGAAAGGTAGCAGTTTATACTTGACATATTACACTATGTATCTATCTTATAAGCTATACCATAGTGGAACTATGCAAGGTAAGCTTACTGCCTTTCAGGGTAAACAAAGGGAACAGTAAAATAAACTTTAACAACTTTGAATTATTAGATACATTGTTGATTTTTTAACTTCCTAACATAAGCTAAGGGTTATTCATGTCTGGAATTGCCATTGTAATAAACTCTAAATCATGTGTACCTCACACATGCTTTCGCACCACACTAGGTCCACCACCTCACCAGGGATCAAACCAACTAATTTCAGAGTTAATTGGGCAATGCATTATGGCATATTGCTTCATTGATTACCCAACCTGCTGTGGTTGTTTTATGGGATCAAGAAAGTTGTAAACAAAGCATTTGATTTAAATATTTTAGACCCTATAAACTAGGGAAAACAAAGAAAATATTCATAGAGATGGTTAGTGTTAAACAAATTTGTATTTTTAACTATTTTTCGTGCTAGTATACATGTGAGAAATTCTTATTTTCTCATTTATATAATTATTATATTACAAGTTAGAAGGATGGTTTGGAGTATATCAATGGGCCAAATCATGGTTAAAACAAACCAGCTTCACTTAACTTAATGTTGGCTGGTGGAAGAATTGGTCAACCCCTTGTGACCTACTTTACTTACAACTATGCATAGCTCGGCATCCATTTATTTAAAAGTGGAGATTTTACAATATGGAGTGCAGTGGTGAATCCAGTAGGAGGGAGGGGTACATATCTACCCCCCCCCCTCTACCTCCTGCATATAAAATAATAAATACCTTAATGTTGTAAAGAATTACTTACTAACAAACACCTCCCTCGCCCTATTTCCTACATGACCAAACCAATAACTATTTCAACTTAGACTTAAGTTCATAAAAGCAAGTGGCTTAGAACTAAAACTCTCTATTAAGTTTAGTATGATAACCAATTATTTGTATCAAAATACATTATTTTTTCTATTAATGCCTATTGTACTAAAACGTTTTGCTACCATGTACAGGTTTATTTATTCTATTCTGAAGATTTTTTGTGAGTTAAAATTATTTTTATAAACTTGCAACATCATCATCATCATCATCACCATCATCATCAAAATTATCATAAATAAAAATCTTAATTAGTTCAAATTATTAAATCTATACTTGAAGGATCCTTATGAAAACCAATCACTCCCCTCGACAACAGGCCCTGAATCCACCCTTGCTGTAGTGCTTACTTCAGTTTTTTATTAGATGTTCTGTCTTAAGACAGGTCCATTTCCTTTTGTCAGTGAACTTAGACTGCCAATGCGCCCTGTCCTCTGCCTCCTCCTTCAGCTCCCAGAAGTTTCTTATTTATGTACCTTAAAAAATATAACAAGGAGAACTTTGAAATTTTCTCTGTGTTTCACTGTCTTTTCAGTCACCTGTAGATTGAGTGATAGCAACCAAATTTTAAATGTGAAAATTCTCTTAAAAGATACACTGGGAGTTAGTGAATTAATTTATTTAAAGAACTTCTGTTAGTATTTGGAAATTATTTTGGAACATTTGTAGATACATTATCATGATCTTCAATTGTTTCCAGCATGTGGCTGGGTCAGTTTAGTAAAATACATCCATCTTCCTCTATCCTTCCACCATTCTTCCTCCTTTAAGTTCTGCCATGCTTCTCCTCACACTTGCACACTTTCTGTTATCTGTTTCTCCCTTCTTTTTCTTAGCCTCCCTTGTGGTCTATTTCCTACAAACTTCAGTGCCAACATTTCTTTGGCATCCTCTCTTTCTCCATCCTCATTACATGCCCATACCCTCTGTCTTGCTTCCTCTACTCCCACTCTTTCCCTGATAACTTCATTCCTTATCCTGTTTTTCCTTGTGACAGCTAACATGCTCCTCACAAACTTCATTCCCATGGCCTCCACTTTCCTAGTTTCTCTCTTACATTCAATGTCCATGTTTCTGCTGCATATAATATGACAATGGGTACAAAGTACACCCTGTCCAACACTTCCTTACACTTCAAGGGCACTTCTCTTCTCCATAGCAGGTATCTTAGATACCAATAGAACAACTCCCCCTGATGTCCTCTTCTCATTAGATCCTCTTTATTTCCACCTTTTGCCTCAATCATGCTTCTAAGATATTTTACATTCTGTACTTTCCTCAGCTCTACTCCATTCAACTTTATAGCTTTACTAGTCCTTATCCTCTTCCTTTTCAACTTTATCAAATTCAGAATCTAAATCTAGCAGAACACCATGTCATTTGCACTACTGAAAATTGTTTGAGGACTGGTTTCAATGTGTGGAGCCTTGCCGAAACCTCGGCCTCTGCTGTTCCTGCCCTCAATGCAAAGTGTGGCGGGCCTAACTGTGTAACTACCCGCTTCAGTGGCCACATGGTTTAAGGCGCCACTTTCGCAATAGACTGAAGTGCCAATGACATGAAGATGAAGTTTGAATCCTGGTTAGGTGTACTGAGGATTTTTTTTCTAAATGGTTTTCCACCTTCCTTCCATGGAAATGAGGGTACACTTCCTCTCAATCGAACCTTACATATCTCTAACACATTAGCTTAATTAAATTAGTACTTAAGTTGAACAGGTAGTAAGGCATAGTATCAAGGAAAAAACTATTAATTTTAAACGAATGAACACATGAATTGTAAAATTGGACTAATAATCACTTTCACAGTATTTAAAAACATGTGAATAAAGATCTGCCTCATAAGGTATTAAAAATTCTCCCATCAACCCAATTATTTGCTTTAAAGATAATATAACATTTCTATATATAATTTCCTAATGTTTGTTCCTAATTTTCTCAAATTCCACTTTAGCGATATCAATTAAAATTCGTATTTAGGCATTGTTTGCCATTATAAAAACAAAATGACAATCCTCATTTCCCCATCAAAATGACTTTGAGGGTACTTTACACTAGCATACATTTCTAATTTTGACCATATCTCTACAACTATTTGAAATACCAAATAACTTAACATTGTAAAGTTGTAGTACTACTATTATTTGAAATAAATTTTTCGTCAAACCAACCGTTTCTGAGATATCAGAAAATATAGTATATATTTTTTTAATTGGGTTACTTTGAAAAGGATGTATTGATTGTTATATTATCCACCTCATTGGTCTTATGGTAAAGTGCTCGCCTCAAGACCCGATGTTTGTGGGTTCAAGCCCAGCCGGGGTCAACAGATTTTTCTTGAGCAGTAAAAATCTGTAGCACAACTTCCTTTTTAGGGGAAGTAACGTCTTGCTGTTGGTCCCATGTTGATTGTGGCATGTAAAAGAACCCTGGAAAGTATGTGAAAATATCTCTACCAGCAAAGAAGTAACGTCTTGCTGTTGGTCCCATGTTGATTGTGGCATGTAAAAGTACCCTGGAAAGTATGTGAAAATATCTCTACCAGCAAAATTGCTAGAACCTTTTGCTCTCGCTCATAGAAATTCTTGTTTCCTGATATAATCAGTCGATTCAGAAAGTGCATTTTAAATACCTCAATTAATAAATAAACTATTTTACTCTGTGCTGGACAGAGATGTTAATCTTTTCTCAAAGTTTTTGTAAAAGTATATATTATTTCATTTATACTCTTTGGTGGAATGTGATATTCTACTTTCCCATTATATTTAACGCTGAAACTTTGCACACTTGTATAGACCATTTTGTGACAGAACCAAACGGAACTGGATTTTCAATTTTTTTTTTTTTTATGATTGAGTTGTGACCTAAAATTCCCATTGAGGATTCCCATCATGGGAGCGTTTCCAAAAAACCTAAGCCAAAAAATATTGAATCCCACAGGACCTAGGAAACTTTATTAAATGTTGCATGCAGGTAGCCCCTAACCAAAAAGAGTAAAGAAATACTTAGTAATCGAGAATTCCCATAGGGGTCCCCAAACTGAAGGGGTTCCTAAAAAACCAAAATAGAATAAAATCTCAAAGCTTATAAGACCTAGGAAACAAATATTTCAGGCAAGCCTCAAAACTCTTTTTATTCTTTTTTACAAACAAAGCCCAACCTTCCATGCGTTTATTAATTTAAAATTAAGGTTTATTATGTTGGTTAATATGATAACCAATCTGTCGTAGACAGGCCTAAAACTAGTGAAATAGGATAATAAAGCATTTAACTATAGTTTGTTTCAATACGGTTACTTAGCATGTTATTAATTATGTTCATCAGATGTTGCAGTTTTAAAAATATTTTATATTGTGAGCTAACATTCAGACTTAATATAAATACACGTGCATTAATACGGGTAAAGTCGGAGTGTGCCATTTTCTGCATATATTTATATTATAAAATGAAGTTTTTAAAATTTGTCATTTTACAAACATAACACCATGTTGCCAATCATATAATTGTTCAATACTAAATACAAGATAACACCTACCTAATCTTGAATGGAATATGCCAATTTTTCATATGATACTGGCCTATTCCATTCTGGTCTAGGTAGGTGTATTCCTGTATTTAGTACAGTGCCACTCTTGAGGCATGTTAAGCCTGACTATGGTCCCAACTATCTATTAGCCTAGGCGTAAAGAGGAATATAAAAATAAACATAACTAACAATACTTTAGGAAATGGCTTAAACCCTTAAAATTCCTATTTTCTTGTAAAATTCCGCTTAAACTTATATTTAATAAAGTGTTTGGACACCTCAACCTAGTTGATACCGATACTATAGATATCTGCAAAACTTAGGGTCTGAGGTTTTGTCTGTAGATGAAATTCATAAAAGTTGGCTTATTTTATTTCATTTATTAATAAATTAATGATGTAAATAAACACACACCAAAAAAAACCTGTTTAGAATTAAATATTGGCATTAAATTCTTACTATTTTAAATCCATTTATGTAAGTTAATCAACAATACCCTTACACTTTTTAATGTAATTATCTACACACATATGCTTGTAAAAAAATGGTAGTGAAATTTAATAAACTTGGACTATCTCGTTCTTGTATTGGTAGCTCTATCTATATCCCCACTAATTCCTTGTACTCTGTTGGCTGTCGTGGGAATAGCGGGTGTATGCCATCCCGCTAGGAACCCCGGGCCAATTCCACCCCAGTGACCCCCCTGCACCCTACCTTTACACTGGTACTTGGGTCCCTCGCCCTACCATCGCTCGGAGGAACTGACACCTGCTCGGTGAGTGAGCGCCTCACGTCAAACTAACTTCCTTGCTCCACTAACACTTCTTCTCTTCACTGTCTTCATTTTCTTAGAAAACAAAAACATTTAATACTAATATTCACATCAATTTACTCATTTAGGATCCACGTTATGACTTTCTTTTAGTTGCACATTTTATCTTGCACATAATTGATGCAATATTTCTTATGAGTCAATTTCAGCCAATGGATAGCACCTAACTTATTAGGTAGGTATTAAGGTTTTAATTGAATATCACATTGTAGTGAATTTTTCTTTATTAAACAGTACTCATTATTTTAAAATTAAAATAAAACAAAAAACTGCACTTTGATTTGTATACTGTTTCAAGCGTACCGATAAACTAGTTTCTAATTTCCCGACTATATGTGTTTTAAGTGTTGATCATGCTTAAAAAAAGTTCTTAATTATTGCTGGGTAGTATTTTTTGCTCTACATTTTAACATGTTTTTTAAAAAACATTTGGGAGCTACACTATGTTCACCATAGCTTTTTACCTGAATGACAGTTGAAAAATCATATGTTTAGGTTTTGGGTTGCCAACACTTGTACAAAATCACTGTTTTGTTATAAATGATAAGTTTTTTAATTACATGTTATATTTTACATTTAAAATAAGAAAACCTTACGTTTTCTCACACTATTTCATTACTTTTAATAATTATTTTGTATCCAATCGAAAACAATATTTTAAACATAATTAAAAGTACTTATTCTTCGTTTTGGAATGTTATTGATAATTAATGTGTAATAAAGTGCATATATTAATACAGGCATCTTATTTACTTGGAAAAAAGTACATTCTTGTCATCTTTTAAAAATATATAATAAATATTTTGAAATACAATAAAATAATCTAACAGAATAAAATATTTTTATCCATTATGTGGGTGCACCATTGTAAATAACATGTGTACATCATGATCATTCACATGGTTTACAATTGTTGGCCGCCATTTTGAAACAATATTTGTAAAACCTTTTGTAAAAGTGCTGTCAATACATAATTTTTTTAAGTGGAACAAAATAAGCTTTGTACCCGACCTCAAATAAATATAAATAATATTGACCTAAATTATTGCTTGGTTAACTATCACATTCATACATTACCCTATGTTTTCATTGCAGCTATCCAAAGTGACAGATGTCAGCTGTTGGCGTAGGGATACATTAGGGACTATTTCTACATGTACAAATTGTTGTGTGAAGGGCATTAAAATAAAAGTAATATACATAATAATGGCAATAAGATAATTATCTTAATTTTAATTAAATTTTAAAGTATTATTAAAGCAGCTAGTAACTTTTGAGCTGTCATCCAGTAAACTCAGTTGTTGAATGTACTTTAATGGTTTTATTCAAGTTGTGAAGGGTGAGGTGGATTGGTAAAAGGATTGGATTGATACCTCTCTGGAGGAAAAGAAAAAAACCTTTGTAATCGACCTCAATATAATTAGTTGGGATTTTATCTCTCATGCCAAAATTTGAAGAAATATTACTTGAGCCAACCCTTAAAGTACATCATTTGTATTGATACACATATAGCTGGGTTTTTTTTTCAGGCACAATTTGAGGGTTATATGTGTTTGGGCTCACATTCAAAATAAACTTCATACCACTCGTATCTAATCTGGTTTGCCCGAGGCTTTAAGATGGGCATCTAGAAATGCGAGAAAATGCCTTCTTTTTTTTGTAGTTTTTATAGCTAAACTTTTTTTATAATATTGCTCCAGTACAAAAATAGAGTTTAATTTTCTTTTCATGTTGATGTAAACAGTTCTCGATTATCTTTCATGAGCATAGCAGCATTAGATGAGAAACTTTTTAAATGAAGATAAAAAGTTGTTATTAAATTCCAGAACATCCTCTACAGATATTTAACCATTTTTGGTACCACCATGTAAAGAAAATCATTCTTTATGCTTGTACTTAAGCAATATTTGATTTATTTTGACCCAAAAAAATTTTAGATATAAAAATTGAGAAAACACCGATATTTTCTAGCATCCCTTACATTCCCACCTTAAGGCATGGTGGTTTTACTCAAACAGCTTCAAATACACTTTCCTATAACCACAACATTCAGTCAGAAGTTATTGTTGAATTAGCACTTTGCAATTTTTTTATCAAACATTTTTGTATCTAGTATAGCATTTTTGCAATAGTGCAATAGTTATATTATTCATTTAAGTGATAGAATAATGGTCAGGGCTCTGTCTCTTGGTTATTTTTGTCCTATAATTAATTATGTTTGGCTAAGCCTCCCTTAAGTTTTGTAAGAGTTCTAAAACGAAATTTGAGGGTTTCATCACTAATGTTTGGTTAACTTTTTTTTTCGTTGCTAGATTTAGTAAAAATGTTAGAGTAATTTATCTTTTTGACAGCCTGCTCAAAGGAACAACAATACTTAAGGGTTGTGACTATAAAGCTAGGTTAAATTACAACGGTTCACTCCTTGCATGTTAATCTCTATACATCTAAGAGTACACATATTTTAATTAAATATTTTGCTGATTGGAAGCAAATATAAATTCAAGCCTTAGTTATTAATCTGAATAAATGAGTCGGGAAGATTGTGGCTCAATAATCCTATTGGAATTAATTTTTATCCTTGAATGGCCTTTGTAACTTCGCCTTTTGAATGCACTCTCAACAAAGCACAGCATGAAAAGGGCATAGTAAGTGTATTGGAATGTTTTTCTAATTTCAGATGGTACTTTAATACATTGAATTATATGAATATATCGATTTAAACATTTAACTTTTACATGGTTTGTACTCCTGTTTCCTAATAATACTATTTTTTTTTTCACCGCGTCTTTCTATCTGTTCGGGTTATACGCTTAAGTACTAATTACACTAATGGATTAGGAATTGGGAAGGTTGAATTTAGAGGAAGTGAACCCGCATTATCGTGGAAAACCATTTTGGAAAAACCACCCCCAGTTCACCCGACCGAGATTCGAACCTCGATCTCCCCGTCCTCGGTGGTCTGGCTCAACACGACTGGTGCGTTAGCCAACTACTAATAATACTAGAAAGATGAATAAATAAATAAGTAGTTGAATGGCATTTTAATAATCCACTGAGTCATCAGAAAATATTCATCCCATTGTGTTTAATATTGCAAATTACTAACATACATTAGTAAAGTTTATTTGGATTATTACTTCAGCTTTTTGACTTAGCAAATTATATTTTACAAGGGGGAGAATTAATTTTATAAAACAAAGATGGTTCTCTCTATAAATCTAATTCATTATTTGCATTTGAAAACTTAATTAGTAGCAGATTATTTCTGATTTTAGGATCACTTAATTCCCAGTTCTGCATGGAAGGACTACTCTGCAGCCAACACAAATTATGCTTTTGAGGCCTTTGAGTCTGAAGAGAAACCTACAGGGCCTGCCGGAGGTTCGACTAATAACCCTACAAGTAACGGAGCTTCACGGGCTCAAGGAGTTAACCCCCACAAGCCCCTGGCAGCCATGGCTCAACACAATGGCTACCAGACTCCTGGGGGACCCTACCAAGACACAAGGTCTCTGCAGCGACCTCGAGGTGCTTACCAGACTCCAGGGCAAATGGAGCGAGCCACCTATTCGCTTCCACGAACCTCGGCACATCCTGGACCTGCGGGACACCGCAATGGATACTACACACAAGATCGTAACCGAGGGCCCCCTCGACCACACAGTGAACTGCAGCCGGACTTCTATTTCATGCCGTCACAGCGCAAGTACTCGGGTGAAGTGGTAAGAGTGTATGTGGACTACAACAAGTAGATTGAGAAGTGACCCAACTAATTTCTCTATAAATACATTGTTCAACGTTATTGCAGCCTAACACAAGTAAAGCAACAAAAAAAGTGTTCTAAAAATTTGACAAAACTTACACAAAGGTTGCAACTAATTTTTATCCCACAGCAAAACTATTCAAATGATTATGTAAGAAGCAGATATTTTCCCACTAACATTTAGAGAATATCGGGTTCTGACAGTTTGTTTTGTAATTTGTAACAGAACTGACACTTATCTAACAAAGTGTTTTAACATAATCAAGTGAAACAATATTACTTTGATTTTTTTCTTACAGTCTTTGAAATATGAGTGACATTTTTACTGAACTTGGTCCAGCTCTATATTTTATAACTTATTTTAGTTTAAACATATTTTACACATTAATTCATACAACAAATATATTAAGGTAGCCTCTTTGAAATATTACATGACTTTGAGAACAATAGGTGTATAATATCAGTCTCAATATGCTCATTTTATAGTGGGACCAAAGGTAAAATAATCATCAAATTGTTGTGTGAAGGGCATTAAAATGAAAGTAATATGCAATAAGATAATTATCTTAATTTTAATTAAATTTTAAAGTAATATTAAAATAATATTAAAGCAGCTTTGTTAAGTTGAATCTAGTTTATTTGCCAGCTATTGGGCTATAATTGATAGTTATACTATTACTAGTATAACTAAGTGCCAAATGCCTAAGAAGTAAATGAAGGTGGTTGAAAGACAAATGATAGGGAGCTAGCTGGGGTAGAGAGAGAGAGGCAGAGAGCATGAAAGAGACAAGTATTAAATAGAATATACAATAGTTTCACACATAGGTAGAAATTAACTTTGGTACAGATGTATGTTTGACAGAAAGTGTTCATGTGAGAGGAGAAGAATGGAAGAAATTAAAGGAGGAAGAGTGGTGGAATTTTACTAAACTGACCCGGCCACAGGCTGGAAACAGTTGATGATGACAGATGTATACGTGAGTAGGTGAATATAATATTTAAATTAAATATAGTTGAAAAATTACACCTGAGCACTGGACTATGAGTAAAGACCTTAAGCATGAGATGAAGCCAGGATAGCTTAGTGGTAGAGAGGATTTCCATGCTAAGCCAAATTTTCTGAGTTCTATTAGCCTTTGCAGGTGCCGTATTAGACTATATTTAGCTCTCTGATAGCTATATCAAACAAAATTTGAATAAACAAACTCAACGACTGGGATTGATACAAACTTATTACAAGGATAGGAAGGCAATCTACACACTTTATAGAGAATATTGCAAGACTATAGGTACACCAAAAAAAATATTATTGAGATAATTTAACATATTTTGAAATGAAAATAATTTCTCTCTTTTGGGTTATTAAAATAAAAAGAAAGGCAGAATATCTACATAATTAATAGGTATGGGAGCCTCGAATCCATAAGGATATTCACGATTTTAAGATTCAAGAAAATTTTAAATTTGAGAACATTGCAAATTCGGGACTCATATCCTTTAAAAAAAAAAATCAATTTTTTAAATGAAATTTGTTTTACAGCTTTAATACTGTTTATTGGTGGTTAGGAACCAATTATAATTATAGGATGCACTTAACAAACAGGCCCCAGACCAATAATTCAACACATAACTGAATGTATGAATGTTATAATAAATGGATTATAAGAAAGGATGTTAACATCTGGTTAATATTTGTATTTTCTACTATCCTGCTATAGATATATTTCCTCTTATGTTCCTAATTTTTTCCAAGATTCGGATTTGAATGTAAATTGAAGAAACATATTTGTAAAACAGTGAATTCGACCCAACTCTAAAAATCAGTGTTTTGTTTGTACTTGTAGAGCTTTCAGGGTTTCTATCAAGTGTGCACTATATGCATTCCTAGCCTTATAATAATTTTATTTTTAGTAAAACCTAGACTTTAGTCCGATAGCTGGTTAATTCACTCTACATATTCTATGGACATAATATGTAAATATACATCCTGTGTGATCTCCTTGGCCACATAGTTAAATATAGAATTTCTTAAGGTGTATAATCAAAACAAAAGTCATAATATTATAATTTTTTAAAAACAAGATATAGTAATCAGGTTTTGGTCAAACATCTGTTAAAAAACTAACAGAGGACAAGACCCACAAACTAACACGTTGATTACTGCAGTTAAATGAAAATTAAAGCAAAATAAACACATAGCCAAAGAAATATTTCAAAACAAAGCAAGCTCAATTTTCATTTTATCCATTCTGTAATAAATCTAAGTGTTAAACTTTGATTAAACTTATAACATAAAATAAAATGAATATTTTCTTCTAATTTTTTTACCGATAACTAGTGTTGTTGAAACTATTGTTTAGAAAAACTTTGTGATGTTTGTTACTTTAAAATATACAGCCTCATTATAATTATGATAGGAGGGTCATTCTATTAAAACAGGCAATATTAGTGTCACTCGGGCCTATATATTCCTGGGCTAAAGTGAAAAAAAAATTATATATTAAAATCATAAATACCCTTTTCCCTACATAAAACATTATAAAGACAGATGAAAATTTATTTTCATTAATGATACTTTTATTTTTTTATGATTAAAATGTCATTGCCCTGGCTGTCACAGATCATATCCTATTGCTAAATTATTTTACTAACCTAAGAGATACATTTTTAAACTGTAAAATGTGATATTATTTATTTATTTGAACTTCAGAACAATTAACAGTAATTAATAACTTATTTACAACTAAAAGCTTCCTGGAAATAGCATCCAACAGTGGTCTCCAAGAAAATCATCATTGACCTGGTTTAATTGATATCATCTGTTTGAGCAATGATAGATGACAGCAAAGTTCAAAAAGTTGTAGCAATGTGTTGGTCTGAGTATCAGCTAATAGGAAGTGTGGCCATTGAAGTTGTTTTGTGATTAGTTATTCTTACATTTTCACAGAAGAATAAGTGTTTGAGTGTTTATGTTTTTTAACAGTCATTTTCCTGGGCTTATGAGTCTGACTACAAGTATTTAATAAAATAAGGTTTCTTATATTTTTAAACGCTTAATAGCTCTCTTATACTGATCTTAAAATATTGGAGGGAATATTTTATGGCTTTCTAAAGCCTGTTTCATCATTGTCTTGGTTATCATTGTCCTGGCTATAACGAGGCAAGACAATAACAACATAACATGACAATGATGTTATTTACATTCTAGGTAGTAATTAATGATTTTTAGAACAAAAATACATTTTATCACTGATTTCCATATTTAGACAGTTTTAAAGGAAATCAGCCTTATACAGTTTTAAAGGAAATCAGCTTATCTTAACAAAACTAAAATAGTTAAAATAATTTGAGGCAATTTAATACTTTTTTTTTTCCTAAGCCTAAGTTACCATATGGAAATTAATAGAGGTTAGGTTGTAGTGGTAAAAATACAATCAAAGGTAAAAGCATATCTACTCTTTCTTCTAAAACCTCATTTCAAAATTTAAAATACACCTAGTTTTCTACCTAGGATTGTGTACAGATGTCACAATCCTGTTTTGAAATGCTCGACTATTCTGTACTTACATTGTGTGGATAAAAATCTGAAAATATTTTCAGATTTTAAGTGCAGCTAACATAATGGGTGAAAAGAAACAATCTGAACGAGAAAGATTATAGAAGAAGAGTCAAAGAGAAGATAAAAAATTACCCCGGACTTTTGTTACAAGAAAAGTTAAAGAGACATGTTAAATATGAGTGACAAGAGAAAAGAGAATCACACACAAGAGATGGAAAGAAAATTCCAAACGGTACAGGCAAAACCAAAAAACCTCTTGTGACTACCCATGTCCAGACACTCCACCAAATGATTCACCTGAACCTGTTCCTGGCTCATCAAATAACAACCCAACCGTTGATATTAATAGGAAAAAATTGTCTGGGAGAAAAATGTCAGACGAAATTGGGCAAAAGCCTATTTGCAGATCAAGGAATTGAAACATGACCTTGAAAAATGTAAAAGAGAAGCAAAGAAGTACAAGAAAAGGTATTACAGACTAAGAAACAGGAATGAGAATAAAAGTAATGATCTTGTACAACATAGTAAAGTAACCAAACTTTTGAGAGGTGAGAAGGTTCCAAATGAAGTCAGAAGACTGGTTTTTGGTAATGTATTAGAAAAACATCTTAAAGACAGCTATACTCAACTTAAGAGTGCAAAATCTAAACAACTTTTTGTCAAAATACTATCTGGAAAAGTAATTAAAAAATACAGATGTTTGAATAAAAGCAAATCTTTCTTAAAATATAGATGTTTACTGCTAATCAGAATCATAGTGTTTTGATTTATGAAAAAAAGTAAAAGGTGACGCTGATAAACTTTAGGTCACTAAGCTGCCATTGTCCCACCAATGAAGGATGCACTCGTCGCTGTCTCATATGAAGGCCAGCAATACCCCGGTGAAATGCTGGCATCATCAGAAAATGTATGTGAAGTGAACTTCATGGTTCCAGCCACTGATATGACTTTTAAAAAGCCCCACAAGAAAGACATTTTTAGTTACTCCTTTGACGATGTTAAAAAGAAGATTGGACATCCAGTACTATGTGGCAGCCGCATGTCTCAGTTCATATTCAGGGACGTTAGTTTTTTTAAATAACTAAATTGTGTTGCTATCATTCTAATACTCTAGTCTATATCCTTAATCTATGAGTTGTACCAGTTGCACTATTGTTTGTATGCATCATTGTCCTGGTACACAAATTTTAAAATATAAAAAAAAAGATAAATGGAGAAATTATTTATTGCTAGTAAGCTTATATTGTTCTGAAGGCTAAGTAGAAAAATATCAATACATAAAATCAAACAAAATATTATTAAAAAAAAAATTGTACATCTGATATAGCTTGTTTTACTAGAATGACCCAGGTGACCAAACCAAAACCACGTGTAACACAATTTTTTACATTATATAGGTAAGAAAAAGATGGACATTGAAGCAAAGTGTCGGAAATGAAACCAAATTCAACACTATAACAAATAGTGTGTTGAGGAATGATCCTGCTTTGGATGATGATGATGATGATGATGATTTAGATGTAATTTAAGCAGTTATTTTTCTTGTAAATATTAATTTCTTGTATTGATGTATGATGTGTAGTGGTGACATGGTTGATTGAATATGGATGTTAAGGAGTGCTATGTATATCCTGTTTTACAGAAAATCAAATATAAAATAGTTATTACACAATTATTGAATGAAGTTTATTTCCAAGGAAAAACTATTTTGAAAAAACTTATTTTTAAATGGCTAAACAACAGTTGTTATTATCATGATAAGACTTATTTAAGTATATATCACTTATTTATATTTAGAAATAGATATATTTTTGTATTGGGTTTAAAATTAGACCATGTTCAAGATTGGTCATCATACAAAATTTAATTACTTTATAATCATCTCTGGAAAACTTTTGTTTAAATTCTGGTAGGAACAGAACTAAGGCAAGGGCTATTAGTGAATGAGAGTGTACTTCTGAACTTTTTTTTCTCCCCCTCCCAATACTTCTGATCTGGCAGAAGGGAGTGTGAGTAATTTTACAGTTTTTAATAGAATTTAATTTTTTTTTTTTTGCCAAAATAAATAAAATATTTATCCAGTAGCAACATAGAGTTTAGTTTTCTGCACATGCTAATATCAACAGATCTTGAATATCTGTCAAGGGTGTCCTGGAATGTTGTCAAAACTTTTTCTCTTTCCAGGACACCCTTGACCGATTTTCAAGATCTGTTGATATTAGCATGTGCATAAAAATAAACTTTATGTTGCTACTGGAGAAATATGATTTATTTTGGCCAAAAAATTTCAATTCCATAAAAACTGTGAAAATACTTTCGCTTAAGCTCTATTTTTTTCTGAATATCTTTCATTCTCCTCCTTATAATTTTCATCTTGCCTAAGGTTATTCTTTTAAACTTCTTTTTCTTTCTCCTTCGCCCTATAATCCTTGTTCCTAAGCTCCTTCATTCTTTGAGTAATAGTATTTTTCTCGTTCTCCCTATATTCCTCATCACGACTTAACTTCTTCTGAACATACTTTTATTTCTCCTTCCCCTATACTTATTAGCACACCCTTTAATCTTACTTTTTCCTTTAGATCTCTCCTTTGCAAGTCTTCTTCCAACTGAGTGTAGGAGCTTGTAATAATTGAAATATAAGACTGAGGCCAGCTCAGAATAGGAGTGTTAGGGATAATATTGTCTCTTCTACCTCATTTTCTGTTCAAAATTTATTCTTGAGGTATTTACTGCCCCCTTTGTGCTTGGCAGTTTGGAAAAGATAGCTATTATTAAATGGACAAATTATGGATGAGGTTGTTTACCAGCTCTGAAAGAGCAAGCGAAAGCTGCTGTGGGAATTGAATACCCAATATTGTGAGTCCTCTCTGATTAAGGGAAATTATATTTTATTGCCAGTCAACACACCATTCTCAAAGAAAATGAAAAATATGACTATTTCAGCAGAGAAAGACTATGTGGAATGTCTTGGTTCAACCTCACAAGACAAGTGGAACAAGTTTTTTTTATTAAGAGTAATGGAAGTAGAAGAGGGAGGAAATGTGGACCTCGTGGGATTTCATCGGAATTGAATCTATTTCGGTGGATGAACAAGATGATGGAAGGTTCAGATGGACAGTGCAGTTTCTGTTGCACTGTGTGCTGCGTACTGACTTATCAGGTCCACAAAATCGTTCTTCTCTTGGCATGCTAAAATTAAAAGTCACATTCCTTCCTTACACATTCCTTCCACCACCTTTCAAAATCTCAGAGCACAAAATATTTATATTACTTTTAAATTTACCTTATAGCTGTTGAAAAAATTAAAAATGAACCTAAAATAATAATAATAAAATTATTTAAGATTTAATTTTTCTTAAACTAACCTAAAATAAACAAGAAATAACATTAAACATGAAATAACGCAAGCATTTTATTGGCTCCTGGTACTTCTTTCCATGGTTCGGAAAAGAGAAAAATATTGTATTCCCATTCCATACTTTTCTCAAGATAGTGACCTTGTTTACTGTAGCAATGTTCCTGGACTGATGGCGAGGTTTGACACACAGTAAGTATGATGTGAAAGAGTGGATGCTCTTTATTGACTCGTCTAAAAGAAGCCTCAAAACAATGCTTCTCCATAATGGTAGTAAATATGATTCAGTACCAGTAGGACATTCTGTGTACCTGAAAGAATGCTACGATAATTTAGCTTTCATTCTCACCAAAGTGAAATACAAGGATCATGGATGGACAATATACGGCGATTTTAAAGTATTTTCCATGGTTCTTGGACAGCAAGGAGAATACACTAAGTTCCCCTGTTTCTTGTGTGAATGGGATAGCCGGGCTAAGAGGCAATACCGGATCAAAAAGGAGTGGCCACGTAGGGAAGCTTTAGAACCTGGAAGCAAAAATGTAGTACGGGAGTCTTTGGTTGATATAAGAAAAGTCCTCCTGCCTCCACTTCATATCAAGCTTGTTTTGATGAAGCAATTTGTGAAGTCTATGTTAAAAGGAGGAGTGTTTTTTTAGATACTTGTGCGACAACATTTCAGGACTGTCGGAAGCGAGTTTGAAAGAAGGTGTTTTTGTCGGGCCAGATATTCCGAAACTTCTGAAAGGCTGTCTTTGAAACAAAAATAGATATTTTGGAAAAAGAGGCCTGGAAAGATTTCAAAGAAGTTATAACAAAATTTCTTGGAAACAATAAGGGTCCCAAATTCAAGTGTATTGTGGAAAAAGGTGACCTGGTGGTCTAGGGGTAAGGTGTCTGACCTCTGTGCTGGGGTCCGGGGTTCAATCCTTGGTCCGGGCTCAGATTTATCTGATTGCCAAACCCTTCCTTCACCTCTGACAAGACATGTATTAATCACAACTTGTGAAGTGGGGAATGCCAGGCCTCCACTGTGGTTCGGATTCCACGTTAAACTGTAGGTCCTCCATTTCATCGCACAATCACCCTACCATTACACATTAGCGTAAGTGCGTATAACCCGAACGGGTAGTAAGACGCGGTGCTAATAATAATAATAATATTTTGGGAAACATGTTCATGAAATTTAAGTACTTGGGTTGTTCGATGAGCTTTAAAGTGCACTTCCAAAACTCTCATTTGGACTACTTTCCCAAAAATCTTGGTGTTGGGAATGAAGAGGAGGGGGAAAGATTCCATCAAGGCATCAAGGAGATGAAATGCAGCTACCAGGGCATACAGAACATAAACATAATGGCGGACTACTGTTGGATGCTGCACAGAGAAAAACTGAAAGCTGTATACAAGAGAACTAGTTGGAAAAGGAGCTTTGAGGGGAAAAGAAAAAGGCATTATAAGGACTTGTAAATCCCAATAAGTGTTAGAATAATTTTCCAGTAATAGTTTTGTAAATAAAACTATTATTTAATTTTTCAAAAATAAATATGTTTTAACAAGTATACATATTAATAAGTACTTTTCCCATATGGTTTATAATCTAGTTTAAAGTTACATATAAAGATATAAATAAATGATCCACATTTGTACTTTCATTGGTTAACAGGAGGCAATTTCTGGTTTTTACTCGGGACTGGGCCTATTACTCTAGGGGAGGTTTAGTAAAAGGGTGAGAGATACCCCGACAAGTTTCATCCCTCCCCCAAGTTCTTATTGAATGAACCTGTTATTGAGGTGGGGGGAGGGGCGGGGCGGTGAGTAACCCTTTATTAAGAATGCCCATTCGATGGAAAGGTGAGAGGGTAGTAAAAGAGAAAAAAATTCGAACTGTCAAAACGCTATCCCCAAGTTATGAACAGATTGTTTATTTAAAAAGGGTATATTATCTAAAATAGAAATATTCTACAAAATGTACAATGGAAGTAAAGAATCCGTCAAGCAAGCTTCAGTCAGTCCACGGTGTACTATGAAACCCTAGCATAGTGCTAGTGAATCCTACATCTGAGTCACTTTGCCTTAAGTCACTCCAAACACAAGAAGACCTCTGCACGCTCTAACAGTCAAATATATCAGCCCACTTAGCTGACTCCTTGACTCACATAACTAGCACATTCCTCCTAAGTGCTATGGTCCCTCACGAACCCGACAAAAACTTGCTTGTCGTTAACAACTCAAGAGAGCTCCCACTTCCTTATTTAAACATGTCAAATTATTCAGCTGATACTGACAATATAAACAAAATTATAGATGTCGGGCAACCCTCTCAACTAAACATTCTACCTGATAATGACAGCAGTCAACTGTGTTAAAACTTGTAGGACTTGTAACTTACAGTCCAGGCTGTCACATGGGCCCATTCTGGATACTTGTTTAGGAACTCACTGAAGTGTGGAGATTTATTTCGTTTATCACTGAAATAATGACCGGAAAGTGCTATGTCTATAATAGGTCTTGATACATTTGACGGCACCTAAAAAGAAAAAAGTAACCAACTCTTATTAGTGTATATGTATTAAGTGTTTTACTTCTTTACTTAAAATACACTTAAAATAAAAATTAGAAACAGGTTGAATTAACTTTTTTAGGAATATAAATCTTTATTTGGCAAATAGGTCCCAAAATCTTAGAAAACATGATATCAGGGTCAGGACCTCTAAGAGAAATTTTATCAGGGGGTACGAAGTTTTTTTGGCCTTCCCCCCCCTTTCTATTTTTCATTAATCCTGTTTAAAAAATTACTACAAAATCTTAGAAAACATTATATCAGGGTCAGGACCTCTAAGAGAAATTTTATCAGGGGGTACGAAGTTTTTTTGGCCTTCCCCCGCCTTTCTATTTTTCATTAATCCTGTTTAAAAAATTACTTATCTTGAAAAAAAAAAGAAGATATATATAAGTTTATACTTTTTATATCTAAAAAAAATAAAAATAAATTAAAAACATACTATACCTATAGGCCTCTAAAAACATAGTAAGAGTAGACAAAATGTTAATGCTAGTCTTCAATATATGCAAAAAATTATGAGCTCCCAGGATATTTCCAGGCCCCTTTTAGACCCACGGGCCTGAGTATGATGTACCCCCTGCACCCTCTCTCATAGGGCTTGATCAGGGTTGCCATTATTTTCTCACAACCGAATTACCTGTGTTTTCAAGGTTTTACAAAAGTAATTCCTATTTTTTCAGGCAGCTTATATTGAAAAATAAAAAGTAATACACTGTAATTTTGTATCAAACTGACAGTGTGTGACTTCATGTAATTTATGTTTAAAACAAGTTGATTTAAGACTGACCGGGAAATACATCTTCTGTCGCTTCACAATCATTGTTTTTTTATAGCACCCCATCTTACTAATTGTTCAATTTATATACATATGTACAAATTACGCTAATGAGTTAGGGATGAGGAAGGTTGTATTTAGAGGAATTGTACCTACATTTGTATGGAGGTAGAGTGAAAAAGTATTTTGGGATAAAAAACAACTCAGTACACTCAATTGAGATTTGAGCCCCGATTTCCCTATCATCAGCAATCTAGTCTAAAATAAGAGTGATATCTTAGACCTGCGCCACCGAAGCAGGTGCAACTCCTTCTAGAGGGGTAATAAAACATGTTTGAATCGGTATGTTTAATTTTTCAGTCCATCAAAAGACCTACTATTTTAAGCTTTTAATTAAATGTCCCAAATTAACAAATATTCCAGTATTTTTACAAGATTTTGGAAAACTGCTTGTATTTTTCAGGTGTGCGGCAGCCCTGGGTTTGCCGTCATCATCATCATGATCTGTTTAAAACCTGTGGCCAGGTCCATTCAATACAATGCCCCCATCTCCCTCTATCTTTTCATCATTCTCTCTCCAGCACTCTCTTCCTCTCTCCTCATCTCACTTGCACACTTGCTGCTATATGTTCCTCCCATCTCTTCCTTGGTCTCCCTTGCTTTCTCCTCCCTACATACTTCATATCCATTAATCTTCTTGGAATCCTCCCCCTTCCATCCTAATTACGTGTCTATGTCATCTCATTCTTGCTTCCTCAACTATCTCATGTACCCCCTGTACCCTAATTCTTATGTATAAGAGTTTAACTTTTCTAAATTGATCATTTCCCTCTTGGTTCTGATTTTTGTTAAAATGCGAGTCCACATTTATTTCAGTAGTAAATTAATGGTCTGGGGTCTGGTTGTTTGAAGGGGTATGCGAAGCTTCAAAACTTCTACTTGGCTTTGAAACAAATGTCAGCTTCAACATCACTTCAAACAATAGTCTGGCTTTGACAGTTAGGAAGCTTCGCCAATAAAAATATTGAGAGCTAAAATACTAAATTTATGGTCAATTAATCCCATTCTGAGCTATTGTATATATTAAAAATTAATATTCTTCTAGGGGAAAAAAATTGAAATAATTGACTTGTGAGTTATGTTATTAAAACAAAATATTATAAACAATTGTGCAATAAAACAATTCGGCTTAGGTCTAACTTTGAATATGACATTTTATGAATCCTCAAATCTCTAATAACCTTTAGAACCCTGCTCTAATGTGTGCTGTAATTATATGGCTGCTTTATAAATACATCAAATTGCACACAACACTGAAATTTGAAATAATGATACATTATCTGGTCTTTAATCAAGCAGTTTCCAACCCAACCTTTTGCCAAGTTTTAAACACAATTTATAAACCATCTAGACCACTTGATAATCCTGATGCGTTTACATCCTAGTTTTTAAAATTATTATAAAATGAATATATCCTGTGATCACTATACAAAAAAACAAAAAAAAGCTCCATGGTATGAGCCTGCAAGTGAGATATACCGACCGAGCAGCCGCCACCGTTAGCCATAATAGTGCCAGCCTTTGTAGATAGAGGATGTCATGTGGTCAATACGAGCCCTCCGGCTCTTAAGATTGTTCATCATAGCAGGCCCAACTCAGCTGTAGGCTCTCATATGTGTTTGTGTTTGTGTGCGAGGTGTGAGAGTAAAAGGGAAAAGAAAAGATGATATGACATAAAAGTGTGTAGTGCGTTTTATTTGAATGATTACTCAAAATTTTCTGCGGTGACGATGGGGGACAAAGCAACATAGTTTCTTGTAAATAATTAAAGCATGTCATTATGACAGAATGAAGATTTGTGCACAATTCTTAGCAGTGAAGACATTTTAAAATGGTCAAACAAGGCCTTTTTAATGCAATTTTTTATTTATTTAGCACTGCATTTTACTACCCATCCAAGTTATACGCTTTCATTTCAGTTTTTATCCAAATATTATTTAATATTTCAACAATGTTCAGTATTAGAAACTTTAACTCTTTATCTACATTAATGTTTTATCAGAAATGATCCATGTGGAATATTTTTCGTGTATATTTACGATTTCTAGCCGACTGTATTACAGAGTTGATTGGTATGCGATGCACGTTCTTTAAGACAGAGGGAGATAGAGGCATTATACTAAATGGACCCGGTCACAGGCTAGAGACAGTTCATGATGATGATGACTAATTTAAAAGACAAAAATTGTATAAAAAAGCTATTACATCCACAAACAATGTAATCCCACCCAAAATACATCGTGACCTGAAGATTGGATAGCAATGCTTTAGTATAAAAAGATGACTCAAGACTACAACAAATAATTTAAAAGTGAAATTGACATATTTTAAGCAATATTTAATGTTTTTGTTGATACATTTGATTTTTTTCATATTAATGGGTTTTTGTGCATGGGTCCTTATACTAATGTTTATACCAGCTGTCTTTATTTGAGGTCTCTGGCCATAGTTCTAAACAAACACCTGCAGGCCATTGCTTTGGTTTTCTTCCCTACTAGTGACTTACCTGCAATCAAACACTAAACAAACCAAAAAGCATTTCACTCACTTCGAAATCTAACCAAAAATCCCAAGCTGTGCCAGTGGAGCCACTTGTGTAGTGAATAAAATAGGCAGATCGATCCAACCACTTGATCCCCTGGGCTGGAAGATCAGCTTCAAAACTCCACCTCACCAACTCAACATTAGGGACAACGGAAACAACTAGGCCCATGTTCTCTGGTCCTATTAGACAGTAACAAAGGACAATTAATGGAAATAGCATGATTAGTAACTTATTTCATCACAAGTCAACATTGTGGAGTACTGTACATGTCTACAGTGCAATCATGTTAGAAAGATTGACTTGGGGATTTTTTTATTTGTAGAAACCATGTAAAATAATGTATTGTAAATCATACTTTCTTACTCTGTGGCATTAAGGAATTGAAAGTTCATTGCCGCACTTACTAAAGTATGCCACCTAGTCCTATCTTGAGCTAGCTCTATACTCTATACATTTCCTCTCATTAAAACCTATCACTATCTTGGGCTAGTTCCATCCATTCCACATCATTACACACTAACCCTACCTTGAGCTAGTTCTATCCATTCCCCCTCATTCCATCATTTCCTATCTTGAATTATTATTATCCAGTCCACCTTATTACACCCTATCTCTATTTTGAGCTAGTTCTATCTATTCCACCTCATTCCACCATATCCCTATCTTGAGCTAATTCTATCCAATCCACCTCATAGCACTTTATCCCTATCTTTAGCTAGCTCAATCCAGTCTACCTCATCACACTCTATCCTTATCTTGAGCTAATTCTATCCAATTCACCTCATAGCACCTTATCCCTATCTTGAGCTAGCTCAATGCAGTCCACCTCATCACACCCTATCCTTATCTTGAGCTAGTTCAATTTGTTCAACCTCATTACACCCTATCCCTATCTTGAGCTAGCTCAATGCAGTCCACCTCATCACACCCTATCCTTATCTTGAGCTAGTTCAATTTGTTCAACCTCATTACACCCTATCCCTATCTTGAGCTAGTTCTATCAAGTATGCTCCATTACACCCTATCCATATCTTGAGCTAGTTCTATCCAGTCCAAATAATTACACCCTATTCCTATCTTGAGCTAGTTCTATCCAGTCCAAATAATTACACCCTATTCCTATCTTGAACTAGTTATATCCTGTCTACCATAGCTCGTTCAAGTCCATTTTAATTTTACCCTCCCATCTGCATTTATGTCTTCCCAATGGTTAGATAGAATGGTTATAAAAGGATATTGTTGTTTTTATATGGGCAACTTAAAAAACATGGTGCAGATAAAAATTGGTTATTTAGTTACCATAGAATAATTATTATGATAATACCACTAATATTGTTACTGAAGTGGCCGCCACCAACACTTAGGTAAGAAATGTATTTAAAATTTATTAACAAAATTATAAATTAGGATAGTGTCACAGGTGAGTTTTCACAATAGATTTGGTATTGATAATTATGACTGAAGCATTATCTAACTCGTGGTATTGTGGTTGGTTACAAGTATTTGTGACAAGACTATACAAAATCCAACTTATATCACACTTTCATTAATTGAAATAAATAGCTCAGTTTAAGTCTATTTTTTATTGATTTTTAATGAGTACAGTTTATTGGAAGAAAAGGTGGAAGAGTATTTATATCACTTAATAAACAACAATTATTAGTTATAAAAAAAAGTGAAAGTAATATTTTATTACTAATAAAAAAAACTAGAACACACACTTATAATACCATAGCATTTAGAAATACTTATACCACTTGTTCTTTGCATAATATACTGTGTAGATTTTAAAAATAATTAAAGTTGGGTCAAATTCACTGTTTTACAAATCAGAAACTACAATTTACCTATAAATCCTGAATTTGAATCTTGGAAAAAAATTCTAATGCAAGAGGAAATATAAACATAATAGAATAATAATAGAGAATGGCACCTTAGCTCAGTCGGTAGCGTGTCTGTCTACTGAGACGAGGGTGCCAGGTTCGATTCCCGGCATGGCCGAAAATTTATCATTGATGAAAATATGGGTTCAGGAACTGGATGTTGTGCCTGTCCTAGTCATAAGTTAGATTATAAGGCATATGAAGCTATGACAGGCCACAAGCTGGAAACAGCAATAGATGTAAAAAAGAATAATAGAAAATACAACTAGTAACTAAATGTTAACATTCTTTCTTATAAACCATTCAGATAAGTGTTAAATTACTAGTCTGGGGCCTTGT
Organism: Timema bartmani; assembly: GCA_902151455.1. Taxonomy (NCBI): domain Eukaryota; kingdom Metazoa; phylum Arthropoda; class Insecta; order Phasmatodea; family Timematidae; genus Timema; species Timema bartmani. Next base: position 56,814 of record CABFWB010001469.1, read on the forward strand.
TGTTAAGTTCATACTATAGTAATTATAATTGGTTATTAACCACCACCACCAAGAAGTATTAGAACTCTAAAACAAATTTCACTAGAAAAATTGACTAAACACTTTTGTTTTAAGGATTTGAATCTTGAATATTCAAATATCCTCAAGGTTTTGAGGGATTTGAGGGTCCCATCCATAAAAATAATGTGTATTGATGTTATTTACTATATTGGCCCAAATATAATGATGTTTTTCTCCTAAAAATGTCCTTCCGAAAACTGTACTCTTATTATATGCACCACCTAACATTTTTCACTGAAAAAAAAATTACAGATTTCAACATAGGTCTATTTTGTAGCACGCTGCTACTGTACTGGTGGCTGGCACACACTATTAATAGACTCAACAACAACAGGGCAAATCTCAAGGTCAAAACAGAGGATTTCTCTCTTTCAGTGCCACCTGGATGGAACCTCTCAACAGTGAATTGTTAATTCAGGAGGTCATTGTTAGTTTGTGCTGTGTTATTGGTAAAAAATCATCCATGGCAGATCTGCAAGTGAGTGAAGACTGGTAGCTTTAAATAATAATAAAGGTAATTGTATTCTCACTTAACTTTAAGTAATAATATTTTATAACTAATAAATAAAACTAGAACACACACTTATAATACCATAGCATTTAGAAATACTTATACCACTTGTTCTTTGCATAATATATGGTGTAGATTTTTAAAATGATTAAAGTTGGGTCGAATCCACTGTTTTACAAATCGGGATCTCCAATTTACCTATAAATCCTGAAAAAGTGTGTCAAAGTTGTTAAGTTTTTAATAGAGATGGGCCACTCGAATCTTCGAATCCTCGAATCCACCGAATCCTGACAAGTATTCGAGATTCGAGGATTCGGTGTTTTACTGAATTCGATGGTCGAATCTTTCACCTCATAAACAAAGCATAATATTTTGAATTAAAAAAATTACTTAGTTAGGCCTACTTGAAAAGCACAACTTAATCCATAATCTTTATTTTGTCAGACAAAAGAGATTTGCATGAATAAAGTCATTATTTAAAAAAAA
>CABFWB010001469.1:59888-107802 GCA_902151455.1 Timema bartmani
TATTATATTTAAGATTGTACTATATTTGGGCCAATACGGTATTTGAATTTGTGTCACTTATTTATGATTGTTTGTGATGGTTAGTTAGGAAACATTCAGTTTTGAATCAAATTAAAATAGGGCACAGTTCACCCAAATGGCATTAAGAGTCAACATAATTTTTAAAGACAATATTAGATTTACAAACTGTTGTGTATTAAAGCAACAGTATATTTTTGATTTTGTTTATTTGGTATATTTTTAATCAACCTTAAAACAGAAAAATCATTTTAATTACATTCTAATTTACTTTTATTTAGCCAACTTTATTTATACAAAAACTTCACCATTATTGTTTATAAAACACAACTCAAAAAGTCTTTCTTGATCTTCAGCTTGGTTAGAGCCATTTGGTTGATACCAACACATAACCAATGAAATCATGGAAACTTGTCTATATAGACTGACCTTTAGCCCTGAAGGTCAATCTGCGCACCTTGACCGACAGCATGGTTTGTGTCATTAGTTCAAGGCTTGTGGCTATGTGAATGGCTGGAGAATCTGCAGGGATCCATGAAGAGCTATCCCTGGAAAAGTTAAAATCTCACTGAAAACTTAAAACACACAAGCTCACATTTATTTCACTGCAAGCCTCCCAATATGTTTAAATTGACACAAAGCGAACGAGTAATGTTCACACTTAACTCCTTTATTCATGCACTGCATCTTACAACCAGCTATCCGCATATTTTCGTTACAGGGACTAGGACGATCATAATTTAACTACTAAATATTAATATCGTATATAAATAAGTGGTTTCTTAAAAAAAATATAATAAAAAGGCATCACCATTTTTAAACATTAATCCGATCTTTTTATTAACAATTTAAATAATCTTAATGAAAAATAACATTGTTTTAACTACATTTAAATAAAAACTATCTTTAGAAAATCGAATGAACGGTGAACGGATCATTGAACTGAACCAGATACAATAAATCGTTCATTTAAAAGAACGATTTTGCCCATCTCTACTTCAATATGATAAAATAAATAACATAATGTGCAACAAAAGTTATTTTTCGTGTTTTTTTTTTTAAGAAATACTTTAAAACTTATTTTAATTTACTTTTAACTATTAAAGAAAATGAAAAATTTAAATATTAATATATATTAATTCAATTCATATTGAAATATGAGTGAAACAAATTCCCTGCCAGTGGAAAGTTTTGTACTTGCATTAAAAGAAAAACGGTTTCTATTTAAAACAAAATGTGCGATATTATTACGTCCGATGTTTCATTTTTTAGGCATCTTTAACAAATCGAAATAAAACAACACCAATCTGCTAATATTTTATTTTATGATTATTAGATTTGTTACTTGTGAGTATCTTTATTTCTAATAACGTGCATAAATTGGAAAAAGACCTATGGTAAATATATTTATTTTTATATATTTTGTTTGGAATGTTGGATGTGCTGTTTATTTCAAACCTTAGTCGCTAAGAACAAGCTAATTATTTAAAGATCACATATGAGAGAGCAGAGATAAAATATTATTTTTTTAGGACATAAAATATTTTTTTAGGACTTAAAATATACCCACACATTTTGAATAATCGGCATAAATAATCGGAGATTCAAACACCGATCATCGGAATCGCCGGTTATGCGATAATCAGATTAATAATCGGCATCGGCCCAGCCCTAATAAAAAATTCACACAGATTTTGAGATGATTTCATGACCTTTTAAAAAAGCCTTTATTTCCCTATACAAGTCTATCTCCCCTAAGAAGCATTTATACTTTACTTCAAGATAAAAGGTATTGGTTTACTATATTTGCTAGACCATGACCCCAAAAGGGGTAAACAACTGGTGAGCATTTTGGAAACACTACACTAAACCATGCAACCAATGACATAGGTTCTACTTGACTAAAGTATCAAAAGCGTGAAAGGTCCCATCTGGCTGTCCAACCTCAGTCATTGACAGCCGGCTGCTTTAAACTTATAAATAACAGTCGAGAGCTATGATATAAAATAAAATAGTTGATTTATAAGCAAAGCAACTTCCTTACAAGAGTGATACCATTCTGGCAGAAGACACGGGCAATCCACAGAAGAGTTCAGTGTTGCAGTCATCAGCTACATTGCGAGCATTGCTCACCTCTGGGATTAGCTGAGAGACGCTATCAGGACTGTGCCGGTCAAGAGGAAACAGGAAGTACCCCGAGTCTTGGAGCCTGACAGAACCTTCAGCACTGTAGAATGTCCGCTTAACATGCTACACACACAGGACAGTATTAAGACTAAGCATGGATATAATATTATGGTTCAACATGAAAGGTAATATAAACATGAAAATAAGGTAAACCTTGTACAATTAATTAAATATATGACTGATTCATTGAAACATTAAAGCACAGAGAGCACAACCCCAAAACTGTTGATATTTTATTTAGAAATGGGTCAAACCTACTCTCTCTAATCCTACTCATTTTACCTACCTATGAATCCTGAATATAAATCTTAGAAAACATGATGAGCATTGCAAGATAACTTTTCTACATGGGTATGATTATTTTCACCCTTAAATTCTCATAAATGTTTCAGTGACCAAACGGTATAAGCTGTCACCCTCGTGTTAGCCTGACCTGCTGAAGACGTGGAGATCAAGGTTCGAATCTCAGTTGGGTCTACTGCGGTTGGTTTTCTCTAAATGGTTTCCCATTCTCATTCCCTGCAACTGTGAGTATATTACCTCTAAAATACTTGCTTCCCTATCCCTTCCTCAATAGAGTAATTATTATATATGCATATAACCTGAACAAGTAGTAAGATGCGGTGATAAAAAAAACCACCTTTTTTACCCATTAACTGTTAGTTGTTATAATAAATAGAAATTGTGACTAAAAGTTAGCATTTCATGTTATAATGTGGTTTCAAATTTAAATTAAGTGATAAATTAATGGTCATGGGTCTGGTTGTTAGGTTTTGTTGAGTCAATACAGTTCAAATATAAGCATACCAGCTTTTATTTCTTCACTGTGCTGTTCTTTATTTTATCAGCCATTAAACAAGTCTACATTTGAGATTGCATTTTGTCTAATAGCTACCAAAATTAATTAATCACTCTGAAAATCACAAACACACGGACAAACATTACAAGTCTATTAAACGCAACTGAAAAAACAACCCCCGCAACACAACAGACTAGAGACGGGACAATAACTATACCCTGATTTTGGTTGGAAGAAGAGTAGATAAAATTCAAAGATATTTCTTTGCTGCAAATACTGATAACATTTTTCTATATTGTTCTTGTTATTTTATAGGTATTAATATTATCTATCAAAAGTGACAGCTGTAGATAGCATCACTTGATATATGGATATATTAAAATTGTTTTAGTAACTTTAGCAACTAACCTCTACTGTTCTTCCTACCAAAATCATACTATACATGTCTCATCATAGTCGAGAACTAAATAATGTCACGGGGTTTGTATAGTTATGTTGGGCTAAGCCACTAGTATGTATCATAATAGCTCTAGAAAGTAAAGTTCATAATCAAAATTAGTTTAATTTTTACTCTTGAATATAAACATTTGTTATTCCTCAGAACTTGAATATTGCATTTGTATCCTTTGACTATGACAGGCCTAGCCAGCCGGCAGTGGAGAATACATGGCTTAAATTTTTATTTTAAACTTACCCAGGACACATGATGGAAACAATAATGGATGTGAAAAAAATGTGTGGCCTTTGAATGATCCATTCATAATTTTTAATTATATTAGGATATTCATCAATTTTAAAAGAAAAAGTGGTTATCAGTTTGTTGCCCCTTTGCAATATGCAAACTTTTATCCTTTCTTTCTTTACACAAATAAATAAATGTGTGTTTATAACAAAAGAATAAGTTTTATACCTTGTTGTATTTGTTTTTGAGTTTTGTTTGACAAATTTTTAGTTCAAAATAAAATACTGGTTATTAAAAAGGTACTTAGGTTTCTTTTTCATCAGTATATTTTAATAGTCCAGCAGTTTAGCTCAGTCAGTAGCGTGTCTGCCTACTAAGCTAATGGTCCTGGGTTTGATTAATGGAATGTTCAAAAATTTATTATTGATCAAAATATGGGTTTATCTTTTCACATTGATAAATTAATAGCTGGGGACTGGATGTTGTGCCTCCTGTCCTATTCTAAGTTAGATTATAAGGCATATGAAGCTACGACAGGCTTAACAAGCTGGTCATGGAAAAATATATGACTTGACTATAAAACCGACTCAGGCCATGTGCTGGAAACAGTAATGGATGTAAGTAAAAGTACATTTCAATAAAAAAAAGTCCAAAAGTTCATCTTAATTAACTCTTATGAATAGGATGGATTTTTGATGAGCTTGTAGCTGTAGCAAGAAGCCCATACCAGTTGGTGTATGGACTAAATTCAAAACTTATCAAGTCTTTTAGCCAATGAATGGAAGGTCTGGGTTCAAATATTGGCCAGGTTTACTGAGAGTAATTTGTTACTCTCCACACAAATGTGAGTACATTTTTCCAATTGTGATCTCCTCTTATCTAATTAACATAGTTAAAATGACAAAGGATATACAGAGAGTAAGACATGTTGGAAATTGGGAATAAATAACAAGAGAGCATCGCTAAGAGAACATTTATTTAGACATATTTTCATGCTTCTTTGAAAACGTAAACACTGCTAGCAAACAATTTTACACATAAACCAGTGTTGGGAGAAAAAAGCTTAGCGGTCTAGATTGAATTACTGATGCATTGAGGGAAATCGTGCACGTTGTAAATTGGTCATGAGCCAAAATGAGCTACAAATGAGTCAATATGATAAAATGACCCCCTCCATGAACCCCTTCCCCTCCTAACACGCTGAAATATATCTGAATTATTGACCATTTGGTCATAAGAGTTGGAGAGATAGAAGCGGCAGGACTTATATTTCTCTACAAGTTCAAATATAGCCTCGCAATAATAAATATGATATGTAATTGACTCCTTTTTACACTCTCTAAGAAAAAAGAGGAATTCTTATCTTTTGTAAGCTGAATGTGGCAGAAAGAGCTAGTTGAAAAGGGAAGTTGGGGGAGAGAGAGAGAAATAAATCAATCACACAAGGATAGCACAGTTTTTATTCGCCTTTCAGGTTGTCAAAAGGTTTTATTTGCTATACTATCAGATAGTTAGAAACTAAACAAACAGTGGCACAGCACTTTTAAATATGGCTGCTTGGGCATGCACAGTTGCAAGTAAAGGACACACAGGCTGTTGATTAATAAATACAAGAGAAATGTGCATATATTTTAACATAATGTAATGTTTTAAGTGGTTGGGAAGGACGTTAACCTGGAAAGATAGATGGATTAGGTTTTAATGCAATTAATTCTTCATTTCACTATTCTGGCTCACAGTTACAAATTATATTTAATTTTAAATTTTCAAACATATTATTTTATTAAAATATGAATAAACACATAAAAACAGAAAGTTATAATTGAAATTTTCTGTTATCATGTGAATATGTTCAAAATGTATGTGTAATTATGAGAAATAATAGTAAATAGGAGTTGGAAGCATGAAGAACTGAAGTGAGGAGCTTAATTTGTTTTTATCAAAGCTTAACCCATCTAAAGTTGATTCAAAGTAATGTTAGTATTTTAGCAGTTGAAAATGTACTTGAAATAAACAATATTATATTTATTTGGTTCAAGAACATGTTTAAAGTGTCAAAAAGGTCAAAATTACTGTTGATGGACTATTTTATAATTTATAGTAATTAAAATTGATAAAGAAAAAGGAAAAATAAACCAATAACTGTATATTTAATGAAGAAAGTCCGTCCAGGGAAAGAGGGAAAAGTGGGAAGAATCCAATGTACAAAAGTGACATCTTCTGTCTTCTAAAGTAGAAAGAGTCAAACACACATTTAAACACAAATAGAGTAATATTTTAGCATTGTTGCCTTTATCAAACAAAAAGAAAAGAGGGAATACACTTTGCACAAACACTAAATTATTCTATTTTGAATTAAAAAAGAAACTGCTAGAAAAACACTGTGTCAACTGTTGTAGGAGTAAAAAATAAATAAATGATGGGACTATTTATTTTCAGATTGGCTTCCTTCCATATCACTTTGTTATCTTATTTTAATATGTTTATTCACTGTTTCTATCTGGTAGTTTGGCATCAAGTATTAAATCTAATTTTATTCATTATCTTAAATTAATTTTTTTAAATAGAAATTCTAAGAGAGGAACTAACTCACAAATGTTAATATCCTTTGAGGCGTGGGCTGCGATGGGTCAGCACCATAAGGAAAACCCAATGGAGTAAGAGTAGCCGCTGCAACCGTCAAAACGAAAATTGCTGATATGATTCCGAGAGCTTTCAAACGGTCTTTGACAAGAACTATCAGAGGGACCTGAATCACAAAGCATTGTCCATCTAACTGCTAGTTGGCCACAGTCTATTCCAGGCACACACAATCACAGCTTTTGTTTGTTTAGTGTTTAATCCTCATATCTACCTGAAATATCTTTGTGACAAAATACAGAAAGTACAAGCAAACACAAACAAAAATCGAGAAATTACATCAAAAAATGTTTGCCAAATTCAATAACATAATAAGTAGAGGTAACTCAATTGTGTATTAAGCTAAAGCTCCCAGATTCCACTTCTGTGTCCAGGTGTCATTTTTCAATCTAAATAATGTAAACTATTTAGTGATGTGGCACAGAGTTTTTTTAATTTACATTAAAATATATTTTACCATTTAAATGTGACCAAAAACAAAGTTGTCTTAAAGCATCAGATTTCCTCTGTATAAGCAACTTATGCTGTTCATGGATAAAGAATATATGTTTTTAATAAACAAATAAAAACACCACTGCAGTGGCTGCGTGGTCTAATAAGCTACTCTTGCAACAGACTAAACTGCAGATGACGGGGAGATTGGGATTCTAATCTCGGTCGAGTATACTGAGGTTTTTTTCTTCCAAAACTGTTTTCCACTCTCCCTCAATGCAAATGTGGGTACACTTACTATAAATATAACTTCCCTAATCCCTAAAACCATTATTGTAATTAGTACATATGCATATAACCCAAACGAGTAGTAAGATGCAATACTTGGAAAAAAACCAATTACCGTATAACTTGAAGTGAATATACACAATAGAGAGGCCAAGCCAGATATCAAAATATCAGGATTTTTCTTAGGTCCAATCCTTCCCATTATTGGAATGAAAAGACCGAATGCTAGCGATGTGTAGTGAAAAATAGTGAAAAGTGGAAAAAGCGCAGTAGGGATTAGCACTTTCAACCACAGTTTGGCTGCAACAAAAAAGATTAGAGCTCGGTAAAAATAAATAAAAGTAGAGAATGGGAAAGATGAACATTAATATAATGCTGCTATAGTGCAATGCTGTGAAGCATTATTCATAAATTATTAAACATTCTGAAAACTAGGGGCATTAACCTATTTGTTTAGATGTTGTAAGAAGGTAAGGTTATAATAAATTTACTCGATAAGCCTATAATTGATCTATTGTTTTATCATTATGTATGTAGGACATAGTTTAATAGCAGTAAGCTTCAGCCCTGTCTGCTATTGTGTACCTACAAAGTTTTGTAAACAAAACCTAATTGTAATAATGTACCCTGAGGCACCATCTATATTGCTGCAATCAATCATCACAAAATAATCTGCGTAGTCTCAACAATGTATGAATCTATGACAGTGATTCTTGTAAGTAAACAAAAAGTGTTAAAATAATTTAAAAATAAAATTAGAAAATCCAAAAAATATAAGATCTGATTTGAAAAACTATACTAAATTTGTATTTGGAATAGGTCTAAGCTACTTATTGGTAGTTCAGCCCCAATATTATTACAGGAAAAAATTAACAACCAGACCCCAGACCATTAATTTTGCGACTAACCGAAAGTATTAATATTATTTAATTTACTATAGCCAAAAATATTACCACTATGTATATTTTCTTTTATTCTATTATATTCCTATTTCCTCTTAAATTCATAACTTTTTTCTAAGCTTTGTATTTGAATTTGATACAATTCCAAATAAAATTATTCTAATATGTAATTTTGAAAACAAATAGTTACCAGACTTAACTGATTGGTATTATGAATATCATTAAACTAATTGATTTTAATGGAAGATTACATAATGTAAAGTATCTATATTATTATAACAGCCTTTACAACAATAAAATTAATTTAAAAAAACAAATTCGACCTACCTGGTTTATGTTTTCCGAATGAAGTCATCAAAAGGTTTACTAATACAAAGGGTCCCAACATAATCAGGAATATAAACCCTGAACGTATCCGAGTCAACGTTGAGGCCATCAACATTACACTCCACAGTACTTGGACACAGTTACATAAGAACTGGGCTTGTACAGAGGGGCTTAAGTCTTTCTAAAAAAATAAAACAGAGGGCTTGCATGATAATACTTACAGAAGTACAATATATTCATATTGTATAGATGCGATAATTTTGGTGACAAGCAGGCATTAAATGGCTAAGTAGAAGAAGTATGTCAATTTGAAAATTTGATTTATAAACAATGATATATCGAGTAGTTTTCATTGGGATGGGAGCCTTCAAATTGTACTCGGTTTCCTTCCTTTCTCCTACTTTACACCACCAAGCTTTTATTTATATTTTTATCATTATCGATATTCCATTTCACTGAGTGGATACCTTTTATTCAATGAAATATTCTTTTCAAAAAAACTAATAATGTAGCTCATATAAACATAATTCATTAAAAATTTGGAATATAACTCAACTTTACAAAGTATTACCACAAATATTATCTATAATAATAGAATCCGATGATAAATCTTTTTCAAAGAAAAAAAAGAGGACAGACTAAACAAACACTAAATCACTTAATTTTGAATTCAAAAATAAACTGTTAGAAAGAGTATCGTACATACTAACCATATCAAACCCACCAATAACCAACAATATCTCTACAATCACAAGTCATCCTCCATGCATAAAAAGGTATCTACATACTGTACATATCAAACTCAATAATCACCAACAATACCTTGTATCATCTCATCGAAGTTACAAGAATAGTAACACTACTACCAGCTATAAATAATTATAATTAAACTTCGACTTACCACTGCCTGCTGTAACGATATGTGTCCCAATACTCACAAAACCTCACTATCACCCGGTGTGCCATACCACGCCCTACCTCAACTAAGCGGCCCGGCTGACCAACCGTTCCACATGTGACCATGAATAGTTCCCGATCGACGCACCGCCACACCTTGCTGTGAGTCGAACACAGTACTACCTTCAAGAGACACGAGGAAGATTCTGGATCTACATTCTCGGAGTTTCAAGAACAGAGTAGAAGGAAGACCCAGGGTACATTATCCTTACGTTATCTATCTCTCCTTGTCCCCTTCCACCCAACATTAATCTGAGCTGCAGCGTGAATATATACTGGTAGAATTACCTTTGAAAATTACTCTTGGCTGGATTTTCATAGCAGACACTTCTAGTCTAATAAATATGTAAGCATAAAATTCTTTTATGGGTAATAAATGGTTTTTTAAATTTTACTTTTGAGACTAAATTCTCTTGTGACTAATAGATTCTAAATTTATGGTTTTTAAACTAAATAACTTTGATTAATTTGGTTTTTTTAAATATACAATTAAGGATGGAACTAGGTTTCCGATTGGTAAAGTCCAGTTTTAGGACTCAAAACTTTGTCACAGATATATACTTTTAAAATCTATCTCCTATTGAGTATGGGAATTGAGGTAATTAAAACAATGTTTGAATTTTATCACAGTAAATAGCTAATGGGCATTCCTTCAAAATGTGTTGGAATGAGAGGCTTTAGTAAAATAAATGATTATTTTTTGTGGGCTTAAATTGAATGAGCTAGAATTAGGTACTTCTGACCATGTGAATAAGACGAGTTAATATTGTTCCTGTTATATTAAGGTTGTGCCTTTAGTATTTTGCATGCACAACCTAATTTTTGAAACGTAGTCCTTTTGCCCATAAATCATAATGTTTGTTTTTTGATTCCTTAAGAGTTATTGCTTGAGAATTCGACTTGAGTGCTGCTGGAAATAAGTCTAAATTTGTCCATGATATATAAGCGTTATCTACTGGTACATAAATATGGACTTAGGTATTTTGAAATCCATCTAGTTATTTCTTTTGTACTTAAAGATTTTACCTTAAGACATAAACTTAAGAGATATATTTACAGTGTTCGTATAGAATGTTTTCATAACACTTAGTCTACTCAAAGTGCATGTGGGAAGAAGTAGTTAAAACAGACGTTGGTTCTTTATATACTGTTATTGGTTCTTACGACATTTGGGGGAAGACTTATTAATATTCTTGTGGTAGTTTTTTGTTGTTCAAGTAATAACATTTGGATTAGAGAGCTGGGCAGTCTTCATTGAATTATTTATTATTTATTTTACTATTTAGCACCACATCTTAGTACCCGCTTGAGTTATACACTTTCATTGCATTAAATAGACGGATTAGTGAGAGCTATAATAAATTGAAATAATACTATCTGTGCTGTTTTTTATAGAAAGTATAATAATATTGATATTATTATCAAATTTGCTATAAACCTAAATAATGTTTATATATTCTCATATGCTCTACATTCATATCTTTTTTTACACAAAAAGGTATCTAGTATCTACCATTCAGCCTTTTCACACAAGCCAAACGAATATGTTCAGATCCTAGTGATGTAGCTGAATATTGTGAACAACTCTCCATGGCTTTCCAAGGCAAGGGTTACCCCAAGCCTTTAATAGACAACCAAATCTCCAGAGTACCCTCCAGAAACAGCAATGACTCTCCAATAAAAGTTAAAGACATCCTTCTCCCAACACAATACCATCCTGGTCTACACCAAGTAATCACTAACCTTAAAGTGACTACAAGTTCCTAACCAGTTTCACCCAGACCCAAAACCTTCTTAGTTCATTCCCAAGAGCCGCTTTCAAACGGTCGCCCAGTCTCCACAATATTCTAGTCCACCCTAAACTTCCTGACTCCAAGAGAATATAAAAAGAAAAACCGACTACCAAAGGATCATACCCCTGTGGTTAACCCAGTTGCTGCACAGCTACCATCCTTCAACAGCAAAGTAACTAGATTGGAATACAAAATCCCTGGTCATTAAAACTAAACTACAAAACAAATAACTTGGTATTCATGGTAGTTACACAGTAAATCACGTGATACTTAATATATATAGGTCTTACTACAGATTCTATCAAACACCGTATGAATAATGATCGTTTATGCCTCCCTAAAAGATTAACAATTCGAAAAAATAAATTATTTATATTCATATATAAATATATATATATTTATATTCATTCATTCATATATATAAATATATATATATATATATAAATAATTTTATTTTTTCAAATTGTTAATCTTTTAGGGAGGCATAAACGGTCATTAACAATTCGAAAAAATATAATTATTCATATTCATATATATATATATGAATATAAATAATTTTATTTTTTCGAATTGTTTATCTTATATATATATATATATATATATATATATATAAATTTATATATAATTATATTTTTAAAAATATATATGTTTATGTATAGTTATAAAAATATATATGTTTGTATATATTTATAAAAATATGCACACACACACACACACAGGATGTTCAGAAACCCATAGCCCAAACTGCACATATAGCTGGTTTGAACTAAAAGTAGTACAAAATCCCTATACAATAACATTCGGAAAACTATTCTAATACCATCAAATTGTGTTCAAAGTTTCAGCGTATAGTGCCGGAATGGCAAAGCTGTCGAGCTATATGTACAGTTTGGGCTTTGAGTTTCCGAACACCCTGTGTGTGTGTGTGTGTGTGTGTATATATAATTACTATTACTATTAATCTCTCTCCCCCATTTTAATTTTTATATTACCTAACCAGTGTGAAAAATTATTTTATTCCAACAACAATTTACTACAGTGTTTCTAACAGTTTCTTTTTGAATTCAAAATGAAGTTTAGTGTTTGTGTAAAGTATACTTCCTCTTCCTTAATTTTTGTTTGATAAAGGCAACAATGCCAAAATATTTCTCTCTTTGTGTTTAAATGTGTATGTGTGACTACCTCTACTATAGAAGACAAACGAAAGAAAGGAAATGTAACCTTTGTGCACTGTACTCTTCCCACATTTTTCCTCTTTCCTTATGTGGGCTTTCTTAGTTAAATTTGAATTTATCATTACTTTTATTTTTTCTTTGTTTTCATCTTTTCCACTATTTTAAAATCATAACAAATTTCAATTGCCTCAAAAATTAAAGAGATATTTTCTTTAAAGGGCTAAATATAATTGAAAGACAAACTTACTTTGTAGTTGCCATAAATAGCCATCAAAGCCATCATGCAGACAAGTGTAGGACAATAATACAGGCCAAAGATTAGGCCCGGGTGTGAGTACCAAGTCATGGAACAATTCAGCGCATCCAGAATCAGTGCTATCATGACATTAGTTAAAATGCCATGTAGCCAACCTGCCCCCACAACACCACAACCCAATGTCAATTGCCAAAATGCAGTCTTGCGAGTTTCCCCTAAAACAATTAAACAATTTATTTTTTAGGCTAAATAAAAAATTCAACTGTATAACAAACATACATAGCTCCAATTATATTTTTAGTGTACTAATTTGTTACGAGGTATTTTAAATACTGTAATGGCACTTTTATATTGGATTATGTTAACATGTTTGATGTAGTCAATTAATTCATCATATCAACATCATCAACTGTTTCCAGCCTGTGGCCGGATCAGTTTAGTAAAATGCCTGCCCCTTCCTCTATTTTCCCCCCATTCCTCCTTTTTTGATTGATTCTATTCTTCTTTCACTTACAGACTTTATGTTTCTCTCCTCCTCCCATCTCCTTCTTGGCCTCCCTTGCGGTATTTTTCCTACATTCTTCATTTCCATAATTTTCTTTGGTACCCTCTCCTTTTCCATCTTCATTACATGACCATACCATCTCAGTCTTGCTTCCTCTATCTCATACTACCTGTACCCCTATTCTTTCCTGGATAAATTCATTCCTAATCTTGTTTCTCCTGATTACCGCTAACATGTTCCTCACAAACTTCATCCCCATAGTCTCCACTTTCCTAGCTCTCTTACATTCACAGTTCATATTTTTACTGCATATAATATGACAATGAATACAAAGTACATTCTGCCAACACTTCCTTACACTTCAATGGCAGTTCTCTTCTCCATAGCAGGTCTCTTACACACTCTTAGAACACCTCTTCCTCATGTCCTCTTCTCTACTTTCAACTTTCGCCTCAATCACATTTACAGGATTTTTTTGTTCTGTACTTTTTTCAGTTCTATACTATACAACTTTATACTTTTACAAAGCCTTATCCTCTTCTTTATTGTTACCATCACTTCCCACTTCGCCATGATAAACTTCATTCCACACTCTTTCACTTCCTTATCCAATTCCTGTAGCTGTTACTGTATTTCCTCTTCCTTCTCCCCTCCCACCTCACACCATCAAGTCATCAGCAATCATCATGGCTTTCATTCTTTCCTCTTCAAGTTTTCCTGCCACTTTATTCATGAGCATTTTCATTACCATTACAAATAGTAGTGGTGAAAGGGCACTCACCTGCAGCATTCAATTTTTTTAATTTGGAACCACTCCGTCCTCCCACTCTCCTCTGTCTTAACACAACTTCTATGCAAATCATGGGTTTTATTACAATGTTTGCGAATTGTGAATATATTTCCTAGACCCTCATTCTCTCCTCTAACAAAGAATGTCCTTGTTTAACTCACCAGCAAAGATGACCCGAGCATTGACTAAAGCTGTGTAGATGGAGAGTCCAATAAACAATATGTTGAGAAACACTCCTGCCTCTTCAGAATAGTGAACAATAGTCCTAGGCAATATGTTAAAGTAGACTTCTCTCCCTGCGGCGTGTTGCTGAGTATCTGAAAGCTCGGTCGAAGAGGCTAACTGTTGCACCAGGGCCAGTAAGTTGTCTCCAGTATGTTGTACGGTGCCCCTTGGGATGGCATCCATGTTGTCATACTTGGTGTGATAAACATAGCCATTCATGGCATGGGCAAAATCTAAACCTGAAAAAAATAATTTTTATTTTTAGCAGTGTGTCTTATTACCCGGTCAGGTTATATGGATATGTATTAATTATACGTTAATGAGTTATATATGAGGAAGGTTGAATTATAGGAAGTGCACAAGCATTTGCATGTAGGGAGAGTGTAAAACCATCCTGATTATACCCAACCAGAATTCAAACCCCAATCTCCCTGTCATCGGCAGTCTAGTCTAACATGAGAGTGAGCAGATACAATTAATAACCATGAGGGATGTACTACACACTAGTCAACTAATTTAATGAAATAAAATGGTGTATAATCCGCTTTAGTGGTCAGGTCTAAGGCGACACTCTTGCAATAGACTGATGACGGATAGATCAGGGCTTAAATACCAACCAGGTATACTGAGTCTGAATCATTTCTTAAATGGGTTTCCACATTTCCTCCACACAAATGCATGTACAATTCCTTTAAATTTAACCTTTCTAATCCCAATCCCGCATTATAATAATTATTAGAACGCATACACACCGAACAATCCAAACGGGTAATGAGGCATGATTAAAAAAGTATAAACTTATTTACAAAACTAACTGTTTGTACATTATTTAACCATTTTCATATTTCTTTTGTTTTGCCAAAAATATCACTGTCCTATAAAATCTTGTAAATGTAACGAATGCTTTCTTTTATACCAAGTCACAAATTTCTTTTCACTTAATATTTATTCCATTACATTTTATAATTGAATTATATTTTCTTAAATACCCTTATGTACTTTACTTCACCATCATCAATTGTTTCCAGCCTGTGGATGGGTCAGATTAGTAAAATGCATTTATGCTCCTAAGATATTAACTTAAATGGATTTTTTTAATAAATAAGTTCTCCAATAGACAAATGCAATTTTATTTGAAATGTATATATTTTTTTAAATAATAAAATAGCCACAAAAAGGTTATGGTAGTTTACCTGGTATGTTCCCAAAGTCCCTGAAAACTCTGAAATCTGTGTCTGAAGGAATCAGATCACTCTGGAAGATATCTTCTGCCAGAACAAGGGCATTAGGATGGGGGACAGATTCAACATACAGCTGGAATATTAAACAACATTTTAACTATATCAAATTCCCAACCTTGGACCTACTTCAGTGGCCGAATGGTCTAAGGCGTCATTCTCACCATAAACTAAACTGCCAATGACAAGGAGATCAGCAGTTGAATTCAAGTTAGATGTACTGAGGGTTTTTTTCCCCCAAAAATTGTTTTTCACTCTCCCTCCATATAAATGCAGGTACACCTCCTCTAAATTCAACCTTTCTCATCCTTAAATCATTAGAATAATTAGTACATATGCCTATAACCTGAACAGGCAGTAAAACGTGATGTTAAAAATAAAAATTCCCACCCCATTTAAAACATAAATAATCACAAATAGGATAAAATGTTGGTATTATATTTTCAACTCATCTCATTCAATTATAAATTTAACATATCACTTTTCAGAAACACAATAGATAATGCTATAAAATAGGTTTTTATGGGTCAAATAATAATTTGAACCGGGTTTTGTAAAAATATCTTCTTCATAATGTACTTTTACTCCACACACAGCAAAATCTTTATGTTAGTTATTGTGAACTCCTTAGTGATAAGCAGCAGTACATATGCAATTTAAACTTGAAATTTATAAGTAAATCATCAATTTCCATACCAAAATCGTTATTTAGATTCTAAGGTGAATAAGTACTGGATGGGAAGTGAAAAGGTTACTAAAAATTTGGATGGCATGGATTTTTTATTTTATTTTAGCAAATCTTACTACCTGTTGAGGTCAAATGCATGTATGATAATTACTATAATGGGTTAGGGATGAGCAGAGCCCTGCTTTTATGGTGAATAAAAAAGCCCAATTTCGTTTTTAAGTTTCCCAAAAGCGGTGAATAAGCGGTGAATTACAAAAATCCTATTTTTGCGACGAGATTATCGAATTAAGACAAAAGCNGGTTAAAACTAGACTTCCAGGACAATGTTTGAAACAGGTAAACTAAACATATTGAAGTGAAAACAAAAAATTACAATTTGTTTGGACAAAAAGGTAAAAAACACTAGTCCGCAAAAAAATGTGCTGTCAACTTATTAAAAAAGTAAGATTTAGCGGCAGCTGGTCCGGGAAAAGTATGTACAAGTCACAAAGACAAAATATTACACAAAAATCATCTTGTTACTTCACAAAAATTGTGACTATATTTTTAAATCTCATTTTAGGCTAAAAAAATACAAAATAACTACTCAACATCACCAAACTGCAACATGCAGCTGGTAACAATGTTATCCACTTTCATTGTGGTTCTGCGAATGCCGAAAATCGCGACTAAATCGCAATTATCGCGGACATCGTTTAAAATCGCGAATATCGCGCTAAAACGCCGATTTCGTGAATTATCGCGACAATTCTGAGCATATATTTGCAATCAGGATAACCTGAAATGTGAACATCTGAAAGAAAAAATGCCATATCTAACATTCGCGAATTATCGCGATCTCCACAAATGCAGGGCTCTGGGGATGAGTAAGGAAGAATTTTAGAGGTAATTTAGCCACATTTGCGGTGGGAAAAGAGAGTGTGATACCATTTAGGAAAAACCAGCCTCAGTAGACCCAACTGATATTCGAACCTCGCTCTCTCAGTCTAATATGAGAGTGATGCCTTAAACCGCTCGATCACTGAAGCAGGTCTCATTCATATTAGATTTATATTATACAGTAGAACTTCAATTATCCGAATTAATAAGTGACAGACGTGTTCCGGATATATGTAGAAATTCGGATATTGGACTAATCATTTAACTAAGGCAATGTTTCGAAAGAAAACGCAAAATTTACTCTAAAATCACTTTTTTATTGTTTTTGCAATAATACAGCGAGGTGTAGTAAAAAATACAGTAAGTTTAAACTTATTGCTACTGTAAACAAGAATACAATGAATTTGAATCTGGGGGTGGGGATGGCATGTGGCCTTGGAATGGCAGAGCGGCCGGCTGATGAATACCATCGCCATTCGCGGCGACGCAGCGTGACAAATTTCGGTACTGTACAATAAAGTATTTTCCTTTTTTAATTTTTTTTTAATTTCCAGATATTTGGTGATCCAGATGACTGGAGTTTGGATAAGTGGAGTTCTACTGTAGTTACTTTGCTATTCTGTATTTGTGAATTGTTTGTTAGCACAAAAAAATGTAATCTGTTAACCTAAGTTGGATGAAGGCTTGCCAATGTGACCATACCTTGACTAACCAGGGATGGTTGGGACCAGCCTGGAACAAGATCTCCTTCCCTCCGGCTCCGCATGCCTCCAGGTTTATAAATGCTGCTATTTCCTTTGCCCATTTGTGCTGGGTAATGAAACCATGAGCAGCCTACAGTAAAACATCAGGAGTGTATGTCAGTTCATGGAACATTCACGCAGTGCGAGAATGAATGTCAAAATTAGGGCGGCACATCCTTCAAATCCTGAAGGATATTTTACCATCATTTTTCAAACTAATTTTAGATTTAAAACTCAAATTAATTGTTTTCTTAGAACCTCTTACTACCCATTTAGGTTATACAAGTAATATGGTATCAATGTTGAATGCAAAGTAATATATTTGTATTTTCTAAAAGATCCTTCCTATGAAAATTAGATTGTAACTACAAAGGCTAGTTTAACAATCACCTTAAGAGGACTTTCCTCTGCTCCATTAAAAAGGAAAATGACATTATGCTGCAGTGGTGTACTTGACTGAGAAAGAACTCTTAGCACCTCCAACATAACAGCACAGTTCAGTCCATCATCACTACCACCTGGAAGATAATTTCACCACACAACTTGTTTCATCTATGGTTATCCTAAGTCGCATTAAAAAATTCAATAGTTTGTGTGTTTCTAATTGATAACATTTCTTAACAGCACCTACAATAATAAAAATACAATAAACAAAAATTCAGTTTTTGTAATGTTAAAATCATCATGGAATGTGCGAGTCAATAGCGTACTGAATTTTTTTGTAATTTGTTTCAATAACTTATTGCCATGTGCAAAGTTAGGGCTATATTTATTTAAGCCATGATTTAAAAATGATTTGCTTTTAGTATGCCTTTAAAGATTTATCATCTTTTTTTCCTATATCTTATCTCACTCATGCAGAGTTAACGTTTAATCCATGGCAAGTCACAAGAATTTGCCATATTAGAGCCATATGCCGTTCCTGACGCTAGACCCCGGCACTTACCCAAAGAAGCAAAGTGATTTCTACAAAGCGAGCGCAAAAGAGCCTACCAATTTTTCTGGAAAGGTATTTTCACATATCTTCCAGGGATCCGTTCCATGCCACAATCAACATGAAACCAATGACTTTACTTCCCCTCCCAAGGAAGTTGTACTACAGATATTGTTGTTCAAGAAAAATCCAGTGACCTCAGCTGGGTTTGAACCCATAACATTCTGGAGAAAGAACTTTACCCCAAGACCACCGAGGTCGACAGATTAAAATATAATTTTATATCCAATATATTGAATATATCAAACTCTTTTATTTGATGAGGTTTATAGCAGTTTTTTGAATCGGAGTGGGTTTGAACTAAATCTTGTGAGTGTATAGGTCAATATTGTGCAATTAACTTGCAGAAGTTTTCCGAGTTTGGATTGGTTACTGTAAGCACAAATAGTCTCAAAGCAAAAATAATGTGAGTTTGATACTGTGTACACTATTAGCATCTTGACTACGTTTAAAGTCTAATGTACTTTAACATAGTCCAAACTGTTGATGTAATGCACTCAACTTATTATTTCAGAAACTTAATTATTTGTTTTATATCATTTGGCTGTAGTCAATAGACACCAAAAGCTCGAGAGTGGTTTTCACTGAAAAGAATATAAAAACTATGTAGTAGAACTGTCCTGAAGCCCTGTAGGAGCCACTTCCCGAAGAATGAGTCTAACTTCAACTGAGAAGTTTAGTGTCGCAGTTATCAACCCTGTTTTGACCATATAAGCTCTGCTTTAATTAGTGAATCCCCCAGAGGGGTATGTGAGGTTGCAGAGGGCTTTGAAATGACAGGGGTCCTTCGCTTTGAGGGAGTAGTAGAGAGGAAATGATGTGGCTCGCCTCAGAGCCAAGAAGGCTAGACCAAGATCAGACACACTCAAGCTTCTGTAACACCAATGCCTGTAAAATTTTTGTAAATATTATAGTAGTCTTGATAAATAAACTTAGTACATAAAATTTTCAATAAATAAAAAATAACAACATGGCTACAGGGATCCAGCCGATGACCTTTGGCTCTAAGCAACAATGCTCTAACATTGAGCCATCCAGGTTCATCTTATATTCAGGGCCATCTTTCACTAGTTGTTGTGTTGAGTCTAATGGTCTCATATTTCACCTTTAAAGTGAATTTGATTCAGCTTATCAGTCTTGATCCCATTGACAATAATCTCGTGCCAGTTTGTGATACACATGAATTAAAAAATTGGTTCATAAAACCCTAACCCATATGTAAATCTCCTTGATATAGCTAGTCTTGCTCTCCTCATCCTGACAAAATAGGAGTAAAGGGGATATTTATAAAACTAATACTAAATATAATTCAGTTTTGTAAATAGTAATTCAAGATAGACCTAATCAGCATACTAGTAGCTTTGAAGACTTTCCATTGGTTGAGAATGAATTATTGTTTAGGGGCTTGTCGATATGAAATGGTCATTAACACCTTTGAGATTAAAGAATGTACTAAAAATATTAAAAATATGGTATTTCTCTACATGAGACAATCACTAGATGAGCCACTATATATAAGAAGAGACTCAAATTGAATTTAAAAGAATTGCCTGGCGTATACAAAGTTGTACTTGTACAAATAAATCCATTGTGAATCTAGAGATCATAATTCTACCCCTGAGACAAAAGTGACCAGCTATGGCAAAACAAATTAAAACAAATTGGAGGATTTTGTGAAGGATTAATGTAGTGTGCGTGCCTGAATTAAGAAATAGACTAAAAATAATGTAATAACAATAAATAAAAATACCTGGACTTGTAGGCACTGAATCGAAGTGGCAATTTATCAGTAGACTACTGGAAGAGTTGTTTTTCGAAATTACTTTGACAACAACGTTTTGTACATTCATATAATAATTAACAAATCCACTCGGTTTAAGGTCTAAAAAGTAAGAACCCGTGGTTTTCTGAACATCAAACAATATTCGTTGTCTGGGATTAGCACTTTGGATTATAAAGTTAATCTCTCTAGTCAAATAGTCAACTGCAAGAACTTCATTCTCATAACTTCCGGCCGGTTTTGGTCCAAAGCTTGTCAAATGATGCAGATGACTCCAAGCCTCCTCTGTTATAAATCTTCCTGGATGAGATTCTTTGTCTTGAAGTTTGAGAGGTGTGGGGAGATTATTACTCACGGTTTTTTCAGCCCAAAACAAGACAAACCAAGTAAGGAACACAAGCCCCACACTGTAGAGAGGTAGGCCAGATCTGTGTACATCTTGTTTAGGCCGAGTGTCATCATAATGTTGGTTGGAAAACAGCCGTTCTGGCTCCTCAAGACGCATTCGCTGTCGCACACTGCCTCTATCCTGTAAGATATTATTTAAAAAACCACTGTCAGTACCATCAAGATAGTTATTATCAGTGCTTCTGAAATCATTTAGTCAATTTAAATACAGGCTGCACTGGTGGGCATGCAAACAGAAGGTCTATTGTCTTGCAGGTAATGGGGGGATCAGGGCTCAGCCAGGTGGTGTACTTTAAAGGTGTTTTTTTCAAAAATAGTTAAGCAATCTCCCTCATTGAACCCAACCAACTACCTTACCACCGATCATACCCTTCCTCACAAGCTATCCTGACAGATCCGGGCCGTGGAAGGAGTTAAGGCGACACAGTATTTAATTTATTTCAATTTGCTTTGTACTTTAATATCTGTGATATGAGCTCTGAAAAAATTGTATTTTATATTGTTTTATACCACGGATAGCGTGAGGGCAATATTTATAAGTAAGCAATAAAGAAATTATTGAGACGGAACAATAGAAATACATGTTTTCAAGTACACGTGAATACATGTGGCATATATGACAGAAAAGGATGCAAAAAATATTTATATTTAAATTATATTCATCAAACAGGGAATCACAAGAAGTCAAATATCAGTAAATTTCCTCTCAAACTCTTCTTCCACTCCATTCCATTAGCGTAAAACATAAATAGCCTTGACAAGTGGTAAGATGTGAAGAAAAAACATCAACAGTTAAATCAGAAATAAAATACAAACTTAATTTATAATTACACATCTGACACCAAAACACAAACATTACATTAGATATTAAAGTAACGCTATGTTGGTGGTAGAATAAACATTTAAAGCACAAATAATGTGTACCAGTAGCATTAATAAAAACAACACAGGTCTACAGTGTGGATCATTACTAGATAAAGTTAACAACCTGACTTTAGATCATTAATTTGCTATCCAGCCTAAGTGATTAGCTATATAATTGTCATAATGAATGCATGCATGATAGCACAAAACGTTAACAATTATTTATGCTACTATTACTCAAGAATAGTCTGACACCTTAGCTCAGTTGGCAGTATGTCTGTTTACTGATCTAAGGGTCCCAGGTTCGATTCCTGACATGGTCGAAAAATTTATCACTGATGAAATGTGGGTTTAGCCTTTCACAGCGATGAATTAACAACCAGGGACTAGTTGTTGTGACTGTCCTAGTCTTAAGTTAGATTATAAGGCATGTGAAGCTACAACAGGCCTAGCAGGCGGGTGGTGGAAAATATATGGCTTAAATAAAAATTGACCCAGGCCACAGGCTGGAAACAGTAACGGATGCAAAATTACTAAGAATAGGCCAAAGGGGGGACAAAATTAAAATCTAATAGGTAATAAAATCAAACTAAATCACTAACTTAATACTGTCTTATCATATAATTTTAAATATAATAAAACAGCAAATTAACCTTACACTTTAAGAATAAATTCATGATCATGGTTAGATTGTATGCACTGTGTCTTACAAATCAAATGGGCTACCCATTCTCATATTTAGGCTAGGGCCTATATTAAAGCGGTAGGTGAACAATTTCTAGAATTTAAAGATGTAGAGCCTACTAAAATTTCTGTGGAAGGTGGAACCATTTAGGGAAAAACCACTTCAGTAGGCTACACCCAACTGCAATTTGAAACACGACCTTATCACCGGCAAAGCAAACTGAAACCTTTTCATGCCCACTGACGTGTGTGTCATAATCATACTCAACTAGGCTAAATTCATATAAACTATTTATTTAGATTTTTTCACCTCTTATATTTTAAAGCAATAGTGTATTATATTAGCCTATTTTATTCCCAAGATCTGTGCGGACACACCCACCAAAATCCAAAATATTAAAATAAGTGATAGTATTGGAAAATATTTTAAAACTAAATGATGTATAAATATATTATTAAGTTCCATTCTAACCTAGCTTAGCCCAACCTTCATTTCGGTAATTACTCTAACAACTTGACCTAAACTTTCTGCTGTTGCATTTGTTAATAAATTAGAATCTCAATAAATATTCACAAAATAAATTATTAGAACTTCAAAGAATCAGATCATGTCAAATTGTAAGTGATCATGTAGGTATCAAACAACCAGGTCCACAGGAAGGGGGTGAGGGGGAGCGAGCGGGGTGATCGCCCTGGGTGCCGCGAGAAAGGGGGCGTCGACAGGCGCCCTTGAACCCATTTGTATTAGTAAATTGTTTTAAAAATGTAAATATTGAATATATTATAAGGGCATTAAATCAGAATGCAACAGATGTTGTTGCCAAATTTTTTAAATAGGTATTTTAAACATTGCAAACAAAAGTGTATAGTGTGTTGTGTTATAAGCTATCAGTGGAATTAAATCGGTAAAGTGACAAGAGTAGCCGTTGTAACTCGGTGGCACCACTACGACATGAACTTGTTTAGCTCACAGCCATTTAGACTACAAATCAAAAAATAATAATAATGATGATTTATCAAAGTGAGTAGTGAATGACTACATAGTAATATTCTGAACATTTCACAACTACAACAATTTATGAAATATTACTTTTGTTTTTTCGAAATGTGTGAATAAAATACCGCATTTTTATTCAAATTTATTTATTTAACCGTTATTCAACAATAAAAATTGATATTTACTCCTGGGTTGGGCCTATTAGTCATAATGTCAGATGACAGGTATATGTGTTAAAATTAATTATGACTACTTGAGCTAAAAATATAATAAAAAAGTGTGAAGCATAATCTGTGGGTGATCTAAAAAGTGTTTTTTGATTGGTGTCTGTCTGCACAATAAAGGTTGCATCGCTTGTTATTTTCTCCATAACAATGAACATTGGAATTACCGTATATGATATGGGGGGTGGGGGGGATACGCTACCCCGGGTGCTGACTTCCCAAGCGGTGGGCCTACAAACAATGTGTTTGTCTTCTATATTTACGTTTGAACTTTAAAATTAGGTTTTAAGTTTTATAAATGTTGTAAAAATAAAATAATTTCAAATAAATATAATTAAAGTATCATTGGATAATCCATTTTCTTGTGTGTAGGCCCTATTATGATAGTTTACAGTTTTAATGATTTGGTATCCAAAGTAAAATAGAGGATATTAAATGATAAGGTACTTCTCCATCATTCCTAAAAAAATGAAAAGTGAGGTTTAACTATGTCCGGTTCAAAAACCTCGGGGCCCCGTCCGGAACACTAGGTTTGTTTACCTTACCTTGGCCATTTTTATTTATTTTGTCCCATCCCTTTCCCAAAGGTGAACAAACTGTTTAAAAAGTATTTAACACGCTCTATTTACCATGTCTATGATGCTTATGATCCCAAATGTGCCAGCTACAAAATACACTTTTGAACGAACCAATGCTACAGTAGTTTGAAAACTCAATGATCAAATTGGTCTATTATGTTTTTCTATTACTAGTATATTGATGTATCTGGTCGGAACCACTGCAAGCAAGATTACCAGGCAGCAAACAGTCTTAAAACAAACAACTGATTCTTTCTTATCTCTGCTGCATATTAATAAAATTAATGATCCACTGATGACATTTGGAATTTAAAAGAGCGATGATCGATCTTGGATCAATCTTTCACCGGTAGAAAAAATAATAATAAAAGCATAATAATCTAAATTCTTTAACTTAAAATAATCGATTTTTTAGATTGATTGTCTCGATCTGATTCATGAATCGATTCTTTCTCTTGATTGATTTTTAGATCGATTCATAGGTCTTGATCTGATTCATGAATCGATTCTATCTCTTAATTGATTTTTAGATTGATTCAAAGGTCTCGATCTGATTCAATCAATTCTTTCTCTGGCGATTAAATAAATGATCAAACCGAAAGGAGAAAAAACTAAAAGGGGGGAAACTAGCTAATAGGAATTACATTTTTTGGCAACTAGGAACATTTTAAAAACAATGTCGTGAATGCCGGCTCACAACTTTGTATTATTAAAATGTTAAGGAATGAAAAAGCTGCTGGCGTGGATGGGCTCACAAGTTAAATGATTAAGTATTGGGGCATGGTACTTTTTGCAAGATTGTGTAAGTTGTTCAAGGTGTGTGTCAAGATGTCGAATGTTCCTAATGACTGGAAGAATGCTGTCATTGTTCCTTTGTACAAAGGCAAAGGCAGTAAGAGTGAATGTACGAATTATAGGTGAAGTTTTTGGGAGATTCTTAATCGAGAGGAGGTGTAAAAAGAACTGCGGAAAAAATTTGAGGTGTACATTGTGGTTTCATGCAAGATAAAGTTTGTAAGAACCAGATATTTGCATTGCAACAAGTGATTGAGAAATGTATGGCAGTTGGGAGGAAAGTGTATTGTGCATTTGTTTTATGTGGAAAACATACGATCGGGCGAGTAGGAGTATGTTATGTAATGTTCTGAGAGAGTATGATGTGGATTCATGGTTAGTAGATGCAATTATGGTGGTGTACAAAGGACGTAAAGCATGCGTTAGGGTGGAGCTTTGAGTGAATGGTTTGATATTGAACAAGGTATTAGACAAGGTTGTGTTTTATCTCCATGGTTGTTTAATGTATTTATGAATAAATATATGCTTGTGAGGATGCAGTTGGTGTGCAAATGGACAATGTAAATGTGAGAGTGCTGTTGTTATATCCAGATGATGCCGTATTAATGGCTGAAAATGACGGTGACTTGCAGAATGCATTAAATCGCTTGAATGTGGTGACCGGCAGAATGGATCTTAATATAAATGTATCCAAAACTAAGGTGATAGTTTTTTATGAGGATGGATCAGGAAATGATTGTCAGTTTAGTATAAATGGAAAACTGTTAGAACAAGGGAATGATTTTGTGTGTCTGGACAGAATATTTAGTGAAAATAGAAGCATAGATGGTGAAATTGACAAATGGACGAATGCATCTTGGGGAGTAGTTGGATGTATGTGGACTATTGTAAGGACTGAATTAGTATCGAAAGAGGCAAAGGTGAGAGTATATAAAAGTGTGTTAACGTCAACATTGTTGTATGGATGTGAGGCATGGGTTTGTCAGAAGAAACACAAGAGCAAGGCTAATGCGATTGGATTGAAATATCAATTAAATATTTGTGGGAAAACTCGTATGAACAAAGTCAGTAATGAATGGGTGCTGAAGGAGTAGTGGATTTGAAAGAGAATTCATCAAAAAGAAGCGTGTTACGTTAGTTTAGGATTGATGAGAGTATTCGTGTAAATCGAGTGATGAAGAAAATGTATGATGGTAGAGTGTGTGGATCAAAAGTAAGGGATAGACAAATGACTAAATGTTGTAGATGAATGTGTGAAAAAAGAAACATTAAGAGTGTTAAGAATAAAAGAGCATGTCTTACTCAATGTATGGATGTCGCTGAAACGAAGGTAGTTTGGAAGGATAGGGAAGTTAGTGAGAATGGATTAGGTACGGATTTTTTTTAGCTATGTGCTCAGTTTTTTGCCTAACCCGTAGGGGAACGGCTTGATTCAGTATGTATGAATATGCATAAAGTATAATTTATATTATAATTATTCACAATATGTACCAAAGCTTGTTGTTATCTGACTGTGAACATTGTGCAAAAGGTGAGATGGCACATCTTGTTTTTTCACATAGTGAAACAAAATCTACTATACAACTTGAGCTTATCAACAGTCATGTATGTAGACCCATGCCTACCACAATACCTAGTGGACGTCGTTATTAATGCTGATATTCATAGATAATTTTTCTCATTTTACATATTTGCGTCTTCTCACACAGAAAAGTGAATCCCCAAGTGTCATTATGGAATACGTAGTCATGATTTCCAATTTGTTTGACCGTAAACCAAAGATATTTCGAACGGGCAATGGAAAAGAATATGTGAATGAGGAGTTGAAGGAGTACTTCAAAAGGGAAGCCATAGTACATCAGTTCACGGTCCCATACACACCTCAGCGAAACGGAGGGGCAGAAAGGAAGAATCATTCATTAACCAAGATGGCAAAAAATGTTTGCCTCTAGTCGTGGGACTACCAAACCGTTTGGGCGGGAGGAGGTTATTTGCACTGCAGCTTATTTTCAAAATAGGCTTCCAAATAGAAGTGTCATGAAAAAACCTTTTGAGCATTGGTTTGATTCAAAACCGGACATCAGTTGCATAAGAATTTTTGGATCAAAGGTGTCTTCACTGGTACCCAAGCAGCTATGCCATAAATTGGATGATAAAGCAGTAATAGGTGTTCTGGTCGGCTTCGACATAGAAGTGAAAGGCTACCGTATCCGTATCAAAAACGGACAAAGTGTGGATCAGCCGCTCTGTACGTATAATCGAGGATTTTAACACAATACTGAAGACTCTCCCATCAATGGCGATCTAGAAGGGGTCATTATAGATAAAGAAGCAAAGTCAAATGTTGATATAAATTGAATAGGCGCTAACATTCAGATATCTGAAGATGATAATGCACTGCTAAAGGTTTACCCACGACAATAACAGAGGAAGTACTGCGTCGTTCAGACAGGTAGAACAAAGGCGTCCCTGCTAAAATACTCTCGTATAATGCGCAAGTGGAGCATGTACATGAACTGACATCTTGGAATGATATTATATTATTGCCACCTCGGGAACGAGCAAAATGGACCACTGCAGCTGAAGAAGAAATGGCTTCTATGCGAGAATGAGATGTCTATACTATAGTGAAACTTCCAGTTGGATGTAAAGGGATCTCAGCCAAGTGGGTATTCAAGACTAAATAAGATGCCACGTGTAACATCTCCAACTACAAGGCAAGACCTGTTGCAAGAGGTTTTTCCCAACAATATGGTGAAGACTATGATGAAAAATTTGCACACGTCATGAAGCATGAAACTGTTCGTGTACCACTTGTTATTTGCGCACATCAAAGAGTTAAAGTGAGATAATTTTGTGAAATCTGCCTTATTTAATGATGACTTAGAAGAGAACGTCTACATGGAGCAACCCCCCGGTTTCATCGAGAAAGGAAAAGAAAAACTAGTGTTATAGCTGAATCATGGCATGAAGAAAATAATCTTCAAGCGCTTGGAACAAGAAAGCGAATACAGAACTGCTAAATCAAGGATTAATACGTGGTAAACAAGAAGAGAAAAACATGAAACTACATCATACATTTTGTTTTATAGTGATGATCTGTTAGTAGCTAAACACGACAGTATTAGAGATAAAATATGCAGACCTTTCAACGAACATTTTGAAACTAAGGTTCTTGGAAATGCATCTTACTACCTGGGTATTCAAATAAAGAGAGAGAAGATTATGTTACTTTTCTTCTCCACCAGTGAGCAAAGATTGAGAATATCATAAATAAGTATAACATGACAAGTGCCAAACCAGTTGCCACGCCGATGGAAACTTCATACCCATCCAGTGTTGAAGAACAAAGTAAAGGGGTCTCAGCCAAGTGGGTATTCAAGACTAAATAAGATGCCACGTGTAACATCTCCAACTACAAGGCAAGACCTGTTGCAAAAGGTTTTCCCCAACAATATGGTGAAAACTACGATGAAAAATTTGCACACGTCATGAAGCATGAAACTAAACTACCCAACAATTCACTATATAAACAAGCAATCGGATCACTCCTACACATTGCCACTGTAACCAGACCAAACGTTGCTTCTGCCGTTGGAATTCTGTGCCATCGTGTAAATCAACCTACTGAACGGTGTTAAACGTGTCATATGTTACTTATCCAGCACACGTGATGCAAAACTCCATCTATCAGCACAAGATGAGCCAGTATTGAAGTGTTACGTTGATGAGGACTGGGGAGTAGATAAGAAGGATGCATCTTCCTTCTGGCAACTGGGACAGTGGCCTGGTTAAGTAAGAAGCAGGCAACAGTTGCCATTTCATCAACTGATGCTGAGTATGTGGCTGCAACATATGCGAGTCAAGAGCTCATATGGCTGCGCCAACTGTTGTCAGGCATGGGGAAGCTAATGACAACCACCACAACATTATTAGAAGACAGTCAAGGTTGCATTTGAATGATTGAATCGGACAAATCCAGTTTTCATGTGAAGCACATAAACGTCAAAATATATAATCTTATACGTGATTTACGTGAACAAGGCAAAATTGATGTGAAATATTGTCTAACAAATATAATTACAGCTGATATGATGACTAAACCACTTCCAAAGGATACATAGAGGAGTTTCGTGAATGCTACAAATATACAGTTTGAGTAATATTGTTTAGTGAGAAGGGGTGTTGGATATTAAGGCCTACGCTTCTCCTTATTATTCATCTCATTTGCTATGTTTTATGCTATTGCTGAGATATATATTTTTTACTTTTCTCTGTTTCTTGAAAGAAAAACAAAACCTGTCAACACATTGATTTTTAGCTCGTTAGTTTTAATATAATAATAAAAACTTATTCTAAAACTCATTGCCGTTAACAAATTTAACTCTTTCATTAATTTATGAGCAAGTTGAATGTGTCGAAAATTTCGGAGAGTATAGTTTTTATAGCACCGCGTCTAACCTCCCGTTTGGGTTATACGCCGACGTACTAATTACACTAATGGGCTATCAATGAGGAAGGCAGATTTTAGGATAAGTGTACCCGAATTTGGGTGAAAAGAGAGAGGAAAACCGTCTAGGAAAAAACCCTCTTAGTACATCCGACCGTCAATCCATCATTGGGTGTCTAGTCTATTACGATAGTGACGCATTAAACCATGCGGCTACCAGAGTGGGTGAAATTATAGCTACTACAGCTTATAACAGTTGTTCTCAATCTAAGTTTCACAAAGGTGTATCGGGGGTTTCGTGAGATAATTATGCCTAATGGTGGTAGACTAATTATTAATGCTTCTAGATTTTTATGCTAAAAATTAATAAACATAGTCATTTAAATTTTTATGGCCCCTCATACGTCACTAAATTTAAAACGCACCACACACAGATCGACTGATATCACCCGACAACTAGTGACTACTAACGGTGAAATAGCCAGTCGACTGCAATAACAGCGATGCTGGTAGTGTGCATGAACCCCTCTACCTAGACCCCTAGTTTTGATACACGCGAAAAAATTCGATAGCGATTGAAATTGCAATACATGATCTCGCAGCTCGCAGTCAGTTACAGCAGACAGCTAGTTCTGAAATGTCTCCGTCGTACTGTGAGTAGGTGTGTTATGAAATGTCAGCTACTCACTACTGACTGAGTTTTCAATTTGACAACATTGAAAAACTAATGATGTTTCAAATATTTCGAATCATTGGTATTAAAACACAGCTTGTAAATGATTTCGTTTTTCAAAATATGATCTTCGGAATGTTTGATACTTGAAAATATCTCTAAAGGGCCATACATGTATTACGTAATGCAATTGTAGGCCTTTTTAGACCCCCCTCGCCTATGTCACGCTCCGTAACGCTTTGGCAAACCCACCCACCCCTCCCCCACTTAAGTAACGTAACGCTTCCAGTTTCAACCATAATAAAAACCCTTTTTCCTCATGTAATTTTCGAATGGGCTTTTTTTTTTTAGCAGACTAGTTATTTTCACNCCCTTTTTCCTCATGTAATTTTCGAATGGGCTTTTTTTTTAGCAGACTAGTTATTTTCACGACGGATCTTATAAGTTTAAAATAAATAGGATTTTTAAATAAAAGATGCAATTCCTATTTAAACTGTTTTATTTGTATTTATTATGTATTCGGTCACTGAACCCTAAACAGCGGTAAAATGCGGTTTGCAACCTGTCGATCGTAGTTTTATTGATACGCATCAACATAAAAGGACGTGAGATGTCATTTGACTGATCGTATCTTTGAAATTAAATATGAAAAATAGTTTGGTATTCCTCCAAATAAATGAACCATTAATTAAAAACCTTTTAGTAGACTAAACTTACCTGTTTCATTGAATTTAATTTGATAAATTCAACCAACATTTTTTCATTATTATTTGTTTTATAAACTAAAACATCGTTACGCTACGCTAACCTAACCCCCTCCCCCATGTCACACAGCGTAACGCTACGATGTACCCCTCCCCATCAAGTGCGTTACGTAATACATGTATGGCCCCTAAATCTTTGATTGTCTTTAAGCCTTCCACCACACCTGTCATTCTCTCACGTCACATCAGTGTGGCACGCCACACCATTTGGGAACTAGTTCTCTCCTCGATAGAAAAATCCTGTCTCGCACCAATGTTTTTCTGGATAGTTGAATCCGGTCCACGTCACTAGTGTGACGACCGGTTTCTCAGAGAATACGACTCAAAACTAGGTATTTGAGAGTATCGAGTAATCCATTAGCGACTCGCTACTCGCAAGTTTTAAAACTATGGGCTGGTCCCTGGTCATGGTACCCATTCACACCACATAAGACGACATTAACTCCCCCCAACCCCCTACTAACTTGACAAAATACAAATCACTAACTTCAACTTACTGGAAACTCCGCCAGATCTATTCAACATCAAATCATTAACCTGAATTACACCGCGCACTAGATCGTCAATACATCAAAGGGGGGAAGCCTTCTTGTGTAAACACATACCCCATATCATGTACATGAACCCGTGTCGAAAACTTTTTTTTAATATAATTTTCTTGAATAGTTCTTTCACACCCCCTTACGTCTCGATGCTTAACAACCTGCAAACTTTACCGTTACTATCTTCTGACTATTTCAAAAAAATTCTATCCACCTTCATGAGTATAGGATGAGACGCTTGTAAAGGTGAGGACTAATCTATTGTTTGTTTTATCTCAACCGCATAGAGTGCAGGTTGTTTACTTTCTTTGCGCCTTTTCCCAACCCCTCTACCTTTCTTAAAGAAGGAAATATTTACATCTCGTGGCTTTTTCTCGTTCACTCCTTCACTACCGACTTTGCTTTAAGATAACGTTCCGTTAAGTTCTTCTTAACTCTTTTGATACCCAACTTTTTTGAATTTAAATTGTAGATTGCTTATGATTTGTTTATTTGACTAAATCTGACCTATGACTTGTTTACAACTTATTCATTTGTATAAACAAGGCAATACAACTTATAATATGCAAACTTTCTTTGTTTTAATTTGGAATCCAACATTTTTAAATATAGATATCAATTCACAGTTTTGGATAGAGATGGGTGGATTCTTTTGGAATATAAACATTTTTATGTTTCTCAAAAGTATTTGCTTACCACACCAATCCTACAAAGATGAAAGAAAACAAAATCTAGACCAAAGACATTCTTCTCAACAAAATAAAACTCACGTGACTGTCATGCCCACTGTGAGTTTAATATATCAAATAGGATATATATTTTTTATAACTATAAGGCGCGTTAATTTTCAAGACAAAAACATAAGCTTCAATAGATTCCTCCAATAAGTGAGATTGTGGTTTATTTTAATTTTCTCAGATGTGAGAAAATAATATTTATTTTTGAGAACTTATTAGGTCATTGATATTTTTCTCTCTCTTTTTTTTATAAGTAGTATTCTCTAAGATCAGGGATGGCCCTAGCAGTTGCGGGGCCCTGGTCAAATTCTGTGAGCGGGGCCCCTATACATTGTATATTGATGTGAGGCTCCTCGTGGTTAAACGCGTACAGATTGGCCTATTTTAACAAATTTTATTTACATATAAATTTTGTTTATTGAACTGAAACTCAACTTTTGTGAATACATTTGTATGAATGGAGAAAGTTAAAAACTACATTTTTAAAAACAAATTATAGAATATAATAGGGGACTATGTGAGGGTCAGTGTGGAGATGACGAAGAGCAGATACAAATTATCATTTATATTTTTATTTTTTGGGTGAAGATTTTTTTAAACCTTAAGCGTGGGTTACCCCTTGAAATCGAATTGTATATTCTCTACCGTAAATGTTTCTTCACCCAAGTGTAATTTTATACTTCATTATTTAATCACAATAAGAGAGTGTTATGCACCAGAGACATGTTTTTGCACAGGAACATTGAAATAAAGCCTTGGATCTGTCTCCTCAAAATCAAGAATAGACAACAACTTGAGCGTGACGGTTTTGTCCTTTGCAAGAGATCTGTTTAAATCCTTCAAGTATTGTAGAGAACATAGGCACAGGCCTCTCATGGTCAATACCGTATATACTATTACCGAACTATTTTAAAATAATTTAACATTATATCATAGAACTGTTGGTAAACTTGATCTTTCCCGCCATTGCACAGTACTACGTCATTACAAATAGAATACAAAAGAGGGTTCATTTCATGTAGAAAACTTCTTAGTTTTATTATTTATTGATTCATGGCCATATAATGTCAACAAGCACCTCTTCTTTTGGTGGTGTTTTAGTGAAGGGGGATTCACAATCAAATACCCAACCATTATCCCAAGAATTCTCTCAAACAAAGGAATGTTGGGGAAAACTTTATGCTGATAGCGGAAATTTTAAATCACGGGGTAAGCGAAACAAATTTTCATATTGAACCTTACATTTTGCTTCGCTCATAATTACTATGCTTTTGACCATTTATTTTGTGTAATAGTTTAAAATACAATTCGTATAACGAATAAGAATTTCTATTAATGCCCTATCTACATACTTCGTATAATTATTTAATGTGCGTAGTACTGAGACATCGGTTCCACATTAACAGATTGCATTGTCTACAGAGTTCTTATCCTTAAATCCTTAGTCCTTATCACCTAGATTACATTGTATACAGAGTCCTTATTCTTAAATCCTTAGTCCTTATCACTTAGATTACATTGTATACAGAGTCCTTATTCTTAAATCCTTAGTCCTTATCACTTCCATAGAAGTTGACTCTACTTTAACTTTCTAAGGACTAGTTGAGACAGACAGCTAAGGATTACGAATCACAGCAAAGTAAGCGTGCGCGTGCATCGAAATGAAAGCACCAATGAAATTTTCATAGCATTTATACAAACTAGCTCATGTTTTAAATATATTATTTGTGACTACTTAACCTACCTTTCAAATATAGCCTATCCTTCATGTTTTATCAAAATATGTTGTGTAGTTACTTTAGTTAATAATTCATTGCTGTATCATGTTCATCTCTAACTTTCTCATTGGTCGGCATGGTCACGTGATTACAGATACAGATTGTGTAGATACAGTTTCCATTTCTAAGAACCCTTAAGAACTAAAAAGATGTGAAGCTTACGGTCTCTATAGATGAGGCTTAATATGTAACGATATGCAAAGATTTTTTTTTTTAAATAACAGAATCGTACACTTGTAAAGGCCCCGACACAGACTCCGTATCCGTAGTCCATACTCCGTGGTCCTGGTCCTCAAGAAATTTTCTTTGCGACTATACAGTCCATATCCGTAATCAATTACCGTTCCAACCAATGAGATAGTCAAGAGACTTCGTCCAATCGAAAACTTCAAAAGAAAATTGTCTACAGCAGGAAGCGAGCGCCAATATCAAAACAAATATAGGTACTAGTAATCTGAATGTAAACAAAGCAAGATTATTTTCATGCTTCCTTTATGTTTATATGGGTTTTGATCTTTAACAAGAATATAACCAATCACAAAATAAAATCCAGGCTAATTAAGAACTAAATAGCCAAAGCTATTATATTTGTCTTAGTGAGGATTTACTTGCATCTAGATATAATATTCTGAAAATTGACACCTGGACATGGGAATCGAACCCGGGACCTTTGGCTTATTATGCCAATGCTCTAACCATTGAGCTATCCAGGAATTGTCCCGTACCCAGGGTCATTCTTCACTCATATTTTAAGGCACAAGTCTATGATGGACGTGCGGAAATCGTCGGCTACAAATGTATGATTTATTAAGATCACGAGGTGATATATTTTTAAAAAAATCGAATGCCTCTAGAAGCCTTTCAGGGTAATATTCGCCTGGAAATATTTTGAAAATTAAATGCCTCTATAAGCTATTTGGAGTATTCATTACCTGGCATATTTTTTAAAAGGGAATGGCTCTATTAGTTATTTGAAGTTTGATACAAGGCCATATTTAATCTTCATACTTAAAAAAAACTTTGGAATTTTTTTGAACGGGCAGAGGGGGGTGGGAGGGGTTGGATCCCATAATCCCCTTTTCCCTATAACCCATGACTAATGGCAAGTAAAACCTGGCGGTGATTTTTTTTCCCATAACTTTTATGATTATTAGGGGTCTCTGAAGCTTCGATAATATTGATTTGAATTTTATATTATTCGATTACACAATTCAATCCAAACTAGGAAAAAACAATAAGGTTTTATTTAACTAGTTGCAAATCCCACAATGTGACTAAAATATTATGTTAATATATTTTAATAACAATGCTTGTGAGGTAAATTATTAATTATTACCATATTGACCGGAAAATAGGTTGCACTTTTTACCATTAACAGCCTTTCTAAAATCTTTGAATAGCCTTTAATTGAATAATACGTAACAAATGTGTTAACTTTGAGAATTGATTATAATTATATTGAAATAGTTTATAATCATTACAACAGATGATGCTCTTTATTGGACATAAGGAGAATTTAATTTTGGGGGGTGTAGAGGGGTTTCAATATCGTAATTTTATGACATGATTAAGACTTACTTTTAAACCTTAAGAAATACAAATATTGTCACTCTATACATTAGGTGTGGAACTTTATTTTTGTGAGAGGGGAAAGACAAGTAACAAAAAAGTTTTCTAGGGTAGTTTTTAACCCTTCTTTCCCCCAGATAATTGGATGCTTCTAGAAGCTATTTGTAATGATCCTCGTCTAGAGAATTTTTCAAATTTATACTCTTTTAAAAGCTATTTAGAATAGTGAAACCCCTTGAATTTTTTTGTAATTTGGATACTCCTAGAGGCTATTTAATGTAGTATTCCTTGGGCATTTTTTGAAAATTGAATGCCTCTCAAAGCTATTTTAAGAAATGCTAACTAAATTCTTTTTTTTTAAACTTGATTCCCTATAACCTATATGAAGTGGTCCTCACACAGATTTTTTTTTAAATTCAAATGCCCATAGAAGCTATTTAATGTGTTTTTATTTTTTCTTCTTCTAAAATATATACCGCTAGAAACTATCAAAGGTAGTCTTCTAAAATCAATTTTTAAAATTGGATGCCCTTAGAAACTATTTGAAATGATCCTCACCTGAATTTTTTTTTTAACAAGATGCCTTAAGACTAAATTGAAATTGGTAATCTCTAAACACATTTTTTGAAAATTCAATGCTTTTAGAAGCTTATTGGAGTGGTTCTCTCTTGGATTTAAAATTAAGCATTATATACATATAGAAACTATTTGGAGTGGCCTCCTAAGGGTATTTTTAAATCTGATGTCTCTAAAAGCCATTTATATTTGCCTGGATTTCTTTTAAAAAAATTAAATGCCTTCCTAGGAGCTATTTGGAATGCCTCGCTGGAAAAGTTTTGAGAAGTGATTACCTCTATAAGTTATTTCAAGTTTGATACAAGGTTATATTTAAGTTTCATATTAAAAACTTAAAACATATTTTGAGGGAGGGAGGCGGGTGTTTGAACCCCGTAACCCTCTCTCTTCCTACATCCCTGTGCTCTTTACTGATAAACTATGACAAGGTGAACTATCATTGCACAAACATATTGAAAAATATATATTTAAACATAGTAACTTATAGAAACTAAGGTCCAAAACAGTTTTAATGTTTTTTTTAAATAATGCAAACTCTTTTTATTTAACATCATAATTGTAGCATGGGATATGATTTGTTTCAATAATTATTCAAAATTTGTGAATTAATATTAGCTTGGATTCAAAATTATTTCCGCGAACTAAAAAAAAAACCTTCTTCGTTGATGTCTAATGGTTTATGTATGTTCTCTAGTGTGAGGATGATACACAGTAACTTGTTTGTTATTGATAAGATTTTTTTTCCCTCCCCCAGAGTTGGTTAAAGATGTAACAACCTGTGGTCGTGCTTCCACTTGTGACATAGTAATAACAGACGAGGAGGCTAATGAAAAAGTCCTTGGAACAATCAGCAAAAAACACTTCAGGATTTTAAAAAAAACTTTCACCTTAGATGGTGACACAAGATACAATGTTTTCTTGGAAGATATGAGCAGCAATGGCACATTCATTAATAAAAATATTGTGGGGAAAGGATCTGAAGTAAAACTCCACACCAATGATAGGATCTCCATCTCATCGGCCAATTTTCAAGGTAGGAATACCTAAGTGGGTGTACACTTTGTTCACCCTGAAAAGTAGAAAGCTTTCCTTGTTTGTTTTCACTATGGTGTAACTTATTTGATAGGACGGACCATAGTGGAGCCAGTCAAGCTAAGACTAGATACATTTTCACTACATTTGCAGACATTTCTTGCCTAACTTATCGAACTATTAATCGTATAAAACTTTTCTTTCATGGTTTAGGTTGTTAGTCATCTTTGACAAGTTTTTTTTTAATATTGTGTCTTACTACTAATTTGGGCTCTAGGCTTATGTACCAATTACATTAATGGTTTTAGGGATTAGGAAGGTTATTAATATTAACCCTTTGAGTGCCGAGAGAAATTACAAAAAAATGTGCTTAAAGTTCCAAGCTATTTTGCTGAAAAATACAGGATTGTGTTTAAATTTTAATAAATTATTAGTCTTTGATTCTCTTGCACTCAAATTTTTACATAAACTAGCTAATATGCCTGCCAATCCAATTATATAATTATGTATAAACTTCTTTAATTTTTAAATGTGATAAAAAAAGTCACTAGCCAAGTTGTTAAAAAAAATACTGTTTTATTTAACATTAATTTTTAAGCTTTGACAATTTAAATAGCTTGAAATAGAATAAATCACTGAAAATAACATAAAAACTGATTAAAGAACAAATTTTATAAAAAAAACTAACTTTTTAGATTTTACGCTAAAATTGGGTTATGCATAGAAGCTGTTTCAGTGACCATCAACTTTAGTAGGTTTATAGTAAAATAAAGTCTAGAATAAATAATTGGCTTGGAATCAGAAGGGGAAAGGAGGGGCTTCAAACCTGGTACTTCTGCATAAATATGAAGAGGTTGGGGTGGATTATTCTGATCTTCAAGATTTATTTCATCCCTATAGGAATCAACTCGTATTCACTTTCTCCTTACCAATGTCAGCTGCCACTCCTACTTGTTCCGATCTTTCACTTTCACTAGAATATAATTCCTGTTCAGTTTTATAATTCACACGTTCAGAATCACTGTTTTCATAATCACTAACAAATTGATCACTCTTGCTTGAGCTATCAATAAATATTGCAAGTATTTCTGTGTCTTGAATCACAGCTTTCCTCTTAGTAGCCATGCTTACATACAAGGCCAAAGATAAAACTCATAAAGTTAGAAAATTATTTTCATGTTTGATATAATCTCTAAGTGCAAAGACAAATAAAAAAGTAGCTTGAACATACGAGAATGCAGTGGAAATAAAATCTACCCTATCTGTTAACTTAATACTGATCTAAGAGCTCGAAAACATGGAATCACTGTGAGTGAGGCTGGTAATTTTAGCAAGTATTTCACGCATAGCTCTGAGCAACTTTGGCACTCAAAGGGTTAAAGGAAGTGTACCCACATTTGCATGGAGGGAGAGTGAAACACAATTTTGGGGAAAAAAACTCCTCAATACACACAACCGAGATTCAAACCTTGATCTCCCCATCATTGGCATTTAGCTTATGGTGAGTGTTGAGCATTAGACTTATGTGACCACCAAAGCGCGTTTGAACACGTTCAACGGTTGTTTAACAAACTTGTACAAGTTTGTGTTTTATTTGAATTGTCAACAGGATAGTAATAAATTTAGTCCAATACATAAATTGAAATATATTTGGATTAGAAAGTTTAAAAATGCAATATAAATTACAGATACTATAACTATAGTGGTGATAATTTATGAA
Source organism: Timema bartmani (assembly GCA_902151455.1). NCBI lineage: Eukaryota > Metazoa > Arthropoda > Insecta > Phasmatodea > Timematidae > Timema > Timema bartmani. The sequence continues at coordinate 98,578 of CABFWB010001469.1, forward strand.
ATTGTATTCAACTGTTTTCTTTTCAAGCCACCAAGGCTAAACATTTTTTTACAGGCCTTCAAAAGAATATTAGACCTATCCCCAGTGCTTAGTTTACATTCTTATTCATACAATTTTTTTACAATTTTTTTGCAGTGTTCGTCTTCTTTGATGGAAATATGCTGGGTAATTTAAGTCTACCTCAGGAAATTTGGGAGAATTATGACCATTCAAGAAGGCTTGGAAAAGGAGCCTTTGCAGAAGTATTCTGTGTCTTTCAAAAGGTACATAAGATTTTTTTTTAAATTTTGATTATCATGATAAAAGTAATAGGAACATAATAATATTTAATATGGTGTATCATAACATATTGACGAGCTTGCACATCAATCACAAACTGCACCTTAAACTATAAGTATAAATGGTGCAGGAATGTCTCGTGACCAAAATTCATAGCAAACTGGAAAGAGGGTTTGGGGAAGCTTTGGCCCCAAGCTTAAAAGGGGGGTTTGAATATTACATGCTTCAAGAAGCTATATAGAAGTGAAAGTCTATCCTCCTTTTTGTCAAACTCTGCTATGACTCTTTAATGGAAGTTTACTCCTTGCTTTAATTTAAAAAGCCGACACTTTTCAATTGAAAGAAGTGCCAAACCATAAAGTCTAATTTTTCCTGTATAGTATTTTTGGAATATTATGTTTTTACCCTTTTCATCATTGAAAAGAACATAGATGTCTTTGTCCATCTGTTGCTACCTTCCATCCTCTTTAAATTTACCAAAAGTACAATTTGTTTTTCTGAACTAAACCCAGTTAACCAAGAATGCTTTGAATAAATGCTTTTTTATGAAAATGCCTAGTAAATCCATCCTTTTTTCTTAATGTGGTTATATTTAACTCAGGAATGAATCTTCCATTAGGTACTCACTATTTAGAAGTACAGTATTCTTCAAAACTTCTTCCAACTAAAGATGTAGGTATTCTTTATACCACAATTAATGCACTAGCCCTTATTACTACATCCACTCACCCCACTCATTACATACATATAAAACACAAACCTTGTTTATTAGCTTCCATTGATGCATTCATCAAAACAAAAGCACTTGCTGCAACAAACTCCACAAAAGATGGTATGCATGTGGTCAGTAACTGGTTGATATCTCCCCTTCCATATAAAACCCCCCTTAAACTTGAAATGGAAAGAGAGGGGTACATTCAAGGGTATCTTTCAACGACTTTGGTTCTAGTCGTCACCCTTCGGGCATAGAGCTTCGGCTGTTTTAAAGTAATATCTTTGTTGCTTGCATTCCTACCTGAGACCCTCAGCCCTTCTCCTCCTCACCCCCTTCTAAATCTATGCCGTCACAAATAAGAACTAAACTAGCTAGAGTTATGAGATGAAAGTCGAAAAATATGGACTTTCAACTACAATATGATGGACTAGTGCACATCTTGCTTGCATTATACGATCACTGTCATGTTTAGGAAATTTTTTCAAAAAAATTTATTATTGAATTAAATTTAAATGATTACCAGGAGGATATTTTTGCAAACGTTAAATAAAATATTTACATATCTTACATTAAAGGCAAGCAGTGCTTGCCTTGCTTGTTCTGACGCGGCACCGCTGAATTGGTGAATGACTCTTAGCACAGGATGAATCTGAATAGTTCAGTGGTAGTTTATGTTCGAAATTAATGGTCTCAAAAATACATCAAACCAAAAACTGAGAGAAATTTAAACGCAAAGTTAAAGAGCTGCAGGTGGCTGTCACTAGTATAGACTAAACTTGCAAATTGATCATGAAACTTGCCACTATATGATTATTCCAAGGGTGAAAACTTAAGTCTCTTCCATCTGAGGCCTGGATGGACATTTACAAGTGGCACACAATTATGTTTACACACAAGACCAAGAATTAGAGAGAGTGGTGTAGGGCTCTGTGAAGGACTCCAAATGTTTTGAGATGAATGGAAAGTGTACTTCTGACTCATAAGGGAGGAAGGAAAGGGGGGACGGGGAGGGCAGCGGCTCTGATGGATTCCAGATGCTATGAAATCTCACCATTGTGTGGGGCTGACCCGATTTTATGTGAGGCCACTGCCATTGCTAATTCCTTCCAAATGATTGAAAAATCTGAACTGCAAGCTTTTTTTTCTTTTTTTATTTAAAATGATCTGCTTTATCCCTTTAAACCATAAAATTCATATTATAAAATATGTAAATGAGTAGGAAACATGACAGGTTTAATTTGTAGAAACCCAATCGGCGAAGAATCTAATATTTATTGAAAATATTTTTTTTATTGTTACAGAAAACAGGCAAAAAGTTTGCCATGAAAGTGGTGAGCAAGGAAGGTTTCAAGTATAACCATGGTTCTTCTAATGGTGTGATGAATGAAGTGAACATCTTGAAAGCTGTTGATCATGTAAGTACTACCCGCCTTGGTGGCGTAATTAGCTAACGTGCTAGTTTCATGTTGAGCTAGACTGCCACGAACAGGAAGATCGAGGTTCAAATCTCGGTCGGGTGAACTGGGGGTGGTTTTCCTTAAATTGTTTTCCAATCTTTTTCCATGAAAATACAGGTTCACTTCCTCTAAATTTAACCTTCCCAATTCCTAACCCATTACCTAATTAGTACTTAAGCGTACACCCCGGGCGGGTAATAAGACGCGGTGCTAAACAAATGTAAGTACTTTTAAAGTAAAATGTGCTGGTGAAATGTATTGAGTACTTGGATTATTTTGTCTGCAAAGAAAGTGGTCTTCATTGTGTGCTACTTTTTTTTTCAACAGTTCCTTTGTCATTAACTAGTTATCATTTTTCCAGCCCTTCATTGTGAAACTGGAAGAAGTTGTTGAAACAAAAGTCTCTTTGTTTATAATTCTTGAAGCTATGGACGGTGGAGATCTGCAACATATAATACTGCCAAATGTTGGCTTGAACGAGTCAGAAGTGAAATTTTACTTCTACCAGATTGTGTTAGCTGTACAATACCTACATGAGAAAGGCATTATACATCGTGACTTGAAAGTAAGTGACAGCATATTAACTTATAAATCTCTTAAATTTCAAGCATTATTCATAAAAGCCATATGAGAAATTGTAATAGGCCTATGGCAAGGCTTGTCAAACTCGTTTGATCATAAGGGCCAAATATAAAATATCGATAGGGCAACATTTCAAAATATTCTTATTAATATGAAAATAAGATTGAGATTATATATAGTAAGACACAGTGCTAAAAAATATATATATATATTGACTTTTAGACCCTACCCTATTATTTTTTTTTAACCAGAAATATGAAACCTTTTATTTGCATCAATAATATTTAGTACTAGGCTTTAAACTTTGTAGTGATTTCACTTTCTAACTCCTGGGAACTGTTCCGTTCACTTCAAAGACTACAGGTTTCTTTTTTTCTGCTAGCTCTAAAATCTATTATATCATACCATTTTATTTTATACAATGGTCTGACATAAAGTAGAATGTGAAATTGTCATTTTTATAGTGAGCTGGTTTATTAGTTGGTGTGTTTATAGTTTATCTTTGGATTAAATCTAATCAAACATTGCTAACAAAATAAATTGAAGATTTATTAGATGTATTAGTAATTATGGCATTCAGAAATAATATAATAAGTGAGGATAGTGATACAGATAGTGTTGTGGACAGTCATAAATAATGATTCAAGCAGCAAATAAAATGGAATAGAGTTAGGCCAAGGTGATGGTATTACAAGCTTATCATACACTAATGAACTATTAAAGTGGTTTTGTGTCAGTATGTGACATTTAAAAAAGTATTTGATTCAAATAAAAGTAAAAGCCAGAGAACATTTATTTTGAAACGCTGCAAAAATAGCCTATTTTTATGTGCATTTAATTCCTGCTACTATTTACAATTATATGAAAAAAATATTACAACCTTAATGGGCTGACAATTTTTTTGGAATCAATCTTTGGTATGTGTAAAAAGCAAAGATTTGGTATACCAACATCATCTGCTAGATTTCTCCTTATAATTTCCAATATCCAAATGCCATAATCTGAAATTGACTATTTCTAAAGGCTTGTAAAAAAAAGAATCTGGCTATATTGAATGTTAGTTCATCATAAAATCCGCATGCCTCAAGTTTGACATGCCTGGCCCGTGGGGTTTGTTATATCGTTATTATTTTTATAAGAAATATATATAATATACATACCTGCTTCAGTGGTGTAGTTAGCTAACGCACTAGTTTCGTGTTGAGCTAGACTACCCAGAACGGGGAGATCGAGGTTCGAATCTCGGTCGGGTGAGCTGAGGTTTTTTTTCTCTAAATGGTTTTCCACTCTCCATCCACGTAAATACGGGTTGCCATAAGAATTCTATTCATTTAAGTGTCAGTGTCACAATTTTTCACTCATTTGAATAAGGAAATTATAAGTCCACATTTAAAACAACACTTAAAAATAATTTTTTGTGTATATAACATAGATAAATTGCTCTTGCCTCTTTTGTGGCTGGTCACAGTTCATAACAACTAAGAGTATTATGCTTGTTAAATTTTGAGCTTCAGCAGAACACCTCAAAAAGGGCTGGAAATTTGCCCTCTGCTAGGAATTAAAAAATATTATTTGTGTTTATGTTAAAAAAAAGTCAAAAAATACATACATATGTACAAACATAAATAAATACATAAATACATACATACACCAATAGCCCGCCACACGCTGCTTGATGGCTGCTAGGCTCTCACACAGTGGCAGACTGACGATAGGTAGACGCGCAATAGCACGGATCTTGGCCGGGATAGCGAGGATCATCCGGCGTCACCCAGTAGCCGTGGAGCCATGCCATTACCTATGTCTTACCGAAGTGTTCGGAAAGTTCAGCTTTCCAGCGCACCATTATGATGCTCATTCAGCTGCTAGCTTTTTTTCTCCACTAGCCAGCTCTGATCCAGTTCATCTAGTAGCAGCCATAAGGTGTACACCACGCACAACACTGAGGGGCAAACTGGGCATACATACATATATATGTACTGCTGTTATAGTCAATCACTTTGCTCAACTCATGCATCGGTGCCAGTGGCGCCGCCAGTCGGTCATAAACCAACTTTTGGAGAAGCTGTTAATCACGACCAGATGATCACCGGGATTGGCGATATACAAACGTGATGGTGCACAGCCCTCTGGCATGCCGTCGACACATATGTACATACACACGTACATATGTATGTATGCATGTAAATACACACAAACGCACATGTATATCAATTATAAAATTTCACATTTATTTAATTTAATTATGTGTTACACCTAATTTTACTGAAATTAAATTATTCTAAAATTTCATATGACTCGCTTTATTACCAATCCATATGTCTAGAAATAATCAAAACAGTTGAAATAATCTAATTTACCAAATCTTAAAAAAATACATAAGATAGACGGGGGGAGGGGCGGGGCATGTTGGTGACTGAAATTCTTATAATCCCTTACATGAGAGGAAAAGGGGTCTCCATGTAGGGGGGGAGGAGGGGGGGTGTTGTCCAAATTCATTGGAAAAAAAAGACGGGTAGTTTAAGGACAGCCTAGTGCGCAGTTTTATTATAATAACATTTCCAAATCATTCCAGGGCTCAACAGCATTCCTCAATAATTGTATCATCTACTCCAGCTCTAGACCAAAGTAAAAGCTGTCTTACATAACTACATATTGTAAACAGAAAAGTAGGGCTGAGCCGATGCCGATTATTGCATAACCTGCGATCCCAATGATTGGTGTTTGAATCTCTGGTTATTTATGCCAATTATTCAAAATGTGTGGGTATATTTTAAGTCCTAAATATTTATAAAAAAAAAATTCTATCCCTTCTCCCTTGTATGTGATCTTTGAATAATTAGCTTGTTCATACTTTTGCAATAAACAGCACATCCAACATTCCAAACAAAATGTATCAAAATAAATATATTTACCATAGGCCTTTTTCCAATTTATGCACGTTATTAGAAATAAAAATACTCACAAGTAGCAAATTTACTAACCATCAAAATAAAATATTAGCAGATTGGCATTGTTTTATACCGATTGATTAAAGATAGTTATAAAATGAAATATCATATGCAAGAATACCATGCATGTGCACTACATTTTGTTTAACGTGGAAAGAGATTCTATTTTCGTTTTTTTAATGCTGTTTATTAAAAAGGTATGGATATATTTTAAAATCTCAAGTCATAAACAATAAATATCAATTTGAAAACTAAAAGATAAATTTAATAATCCATTCCCACATATATAAACACAAATTCTATTTTGAGTTTGCAATAAACAGGGTAACCAATGCTCCTAACAAAATAACAAATAAGAATATATATGTATTTTTACCATAGGTCTTATTCCAATTTATGCAGATGCACATTATTAGAAATAAAAACGCTCACAGGTAACAAATCTAATAATCATAAAATAAAATTAGCAGATTGGTGTTGTTTTATTTCGATTTGTTAAAGATACCCCAAAAATGAAACATCAGACGTAATAATCTCACACATGCGCACATTTTGTTTAAATGGAAACCATTTTTCTTCTAATGTAAGTACAAAATTTTCCACTAGCAAGGAATCTGTTTCGCTCATATTTCAATATGAATTGAATTAAGAAAAATGCCTTTCATTGCACGTATATTTATTTTATCATATTGATCCCCCCCCCAAATATGTCTCAGAGTCCTAAAAATAGCTTTGTGTGGGATTATTTTACGATAAATCCAAAAGATAACTCCAAAGCTTTGTGCTCATTTTGTACAAAAACAATTTCACATGGGGGCACAAGTTCAAGGGGCTCCACAACCTCTAATTTGTCAAGACATTTGAGCGTGTTTCACCACAGTGAAATTTCAAAAGGTAGTAAGTCTATAATATCTGGTGAAAATTCTGATGCCTCAAGTTGTGGTTCTACACATAGTTTTTCATCTACGTCGATTAGTTGGAGTAGTGTCCAAATGAAAGTATGTGCTAATCATAAAACAATCACTGAATTATTTGAGCAAAAAACTGAATACAGCAGTTATCACCCAAAATCTGTAGGGATAACTAAGCGGATTGGAGAAATGATATGCCTTGATTTGTAGCCATTTAGTATGGTTGAAGATGCTGGTAAGTCTAAGATCTAACTTAGCCTACTCAATAAACTTAATTTTTTCATTTAATATATATATTGTTTTATGCTAATTAAAATATTTACACATACCAAAAAGTTTCTTGGACCTCTAGTTTTGATCATTTAGGCCTAGGTACCTAAAATAATCACATTTCACCCTACCTATCCTAAAACATATATGATTTTACCAAACAGCAAAATAATATAAGCCAATATTTATGTTTATAAATTACAAACAAATCCTTTTCTTTTCATGATTTAAGAATTTAATTAGCTATATTGAGCCTCGCTATAAATTACTAGATAGGACTACATGTTCACGGAAAGTAATCCCAGAAAGGTATGAAGAAGTGAGAAATAAAACACAGGAACAGCTAAACCATGTTCAGTACATTAGTCTAACAATTGACATGTGGTCGTCTATAGATAAACAGGACTATATATCATTGATGTCCCATTTTTTTTAGCAAAGACTTTGTTTGTGTAAATCTTTGTTTGGAGGTTATACCCTTTACTCCAGAGTATTACAATGCACAGAACATTGCAGAGTTTTTTTTAATGATACCATCAAGGACTGGGGTATTTCAAAGTCTCAGATCCATAGTGTAATCAGTGACAATGCACGAAACATTACTCTTGCACTGCAACAAGCCGAAGTGAATCATGTACCATGCGCTGCCCACACACTTAAACTTGTGGTTCATCACTCATTGCAGAACCAACCAAGTGTGAATGACATGTGTGCCCTTGCAAGACGAGCAGTTGGTCATTTTAAACACTCATTAATAGCCAACAAAAAATGAATGAGTTTCAAACGGCAAACAATTTACCCAAATGCCACTTAATCCAGGATGAACCAACACTGTGGAACTCCACTTACCTTATGCTCGAGAGACTGCACAGTCAAAGGAAATCAGTGATGTATCTTCTCCCTGGCATAAACCTGAATGTAGATCTATCTACTCATGATTGGTCCCTTATGGAGGAGGTACTCACAGTCTTAGAAACATTTCACAAGGATTACATTAGCAATCAGCAATGAACAAATTACCATATCAGAAGTAATCCCTATAGTCAATGGTATCAAACTAGACATGGGGTCCAACCAGGACAACTCTCTTGGCCCCATACTGAAAGGTGTGTTGCACAATATTGGATCCTAGATTCAAAGTTGATATGTTCAGTTCCCCCCAATATTCAAAGTCTTAAATGGAGAGCTAAGTTGAGCGATGAAGAGGAGGAAGAGAAACCACTTGCTAAGCTCAGTAGAGTTGAGACTGCTTCAGGACCTATGGCTTCTGTTTACTCCCGATTAATTGCGTCCAAAGAAAATAACCAGACTAGGCCTAATAATGTAATGTTGCCCATAATACAATTAGAAAGGTATTTATTGGAGCCATTATTGGCTGCCAACCAATCCCTTTTCTATTACTGGAGAAGCTCCCCTTTTAAAAATTTAAAACAAATGGCGAGCAAGTACCTTAATTCATCTGCAGGGTCTGTAGCATCAGAGATACACTTTAGCACAGCGGGATTGGTCAGTGATAGAAAAAGAATCTCACTCCACCCAAACAAAGTCCAGATGCTGGTATTTTTAAATAAAAATTTAAAGCTCACACAACAGTAAACATACTTTTAATAGGCCTACTTATGTAAAGTTTATTCGGGTGTGATATTTGTCAAGAATTTTTTTTTCTTTCTATTATTGAACCAATATTCATTTAGGCAAACGTGATCTTAGTTACAGTTATTTAACTATATTATTTAAGCCATATTTTAATAGACGTTGGATTTAAAAATCCCTATTATATCTAAAAACAAAAGAGGTGTAGGCCTATTCTCCTTGTGTGCAAAAATATGTGTGCATTGATTATTTTTTATCATGAACATTAAATTTAGATTTGTTGATTATGATTTGTCTTTGTCTAATGAAAGGGTCGGTAGGCCTATTTAATCATAAATGTGAAATAATATTTTAATTATCTAACATGTACCGATATATAAGTGAAGGGGTGACGGGAAAAACGTTGTATGTCACTTTTTACAACTTTACAGGAAAACAAAAAACTTATTTTGATCATTACAGCTCAA
>CABFWB010001469.1:118506-146419 GCA_902151455.1 Timema bartmani
GTTACGCTTTGTCTGCCGAGCAGTGTCATTGGATAGGTTCTTTGTTAAAGTCGCACAAAAAGAAAAATATTCCAGTGATCCAACATATAGCAGTGATTCCGTTAGTGACAGTGAAAGTCGTCCTAAACAATAACATACCTCCTCCTCTCATCTCTCTCGTCCACCTCACACCAGCCACCATTAAATTTAATAAATAAATTTGATTACAGTAGAGTTACATTTAAATAACGAAAATAAAAAAGGTATTAATTATTTTTAGATTAAATATTTTTGGGTTGTGAGACGAATCATCTGAGTTTCCATTATTTCTTATGGGGGAAATTCACTTTGATATACGAGTGCTTTGTATTACGAACACGTTTACGAAACGAATTATGCACGCAATCCAAGGTTTTATTGTACTTGTATTGCATTATTGAGTATAGAAAGCAACTACCTACTTAATAGTGTCATTATCAAGCTCAATTATTTTAACACATTGTTATAACATTGTATATATTATTATAAAACACTTTGTACCTTATTGTAAAACTATTATGTTAAATATTGTAAGAAACATCAGCTATAGAAAAATGTAGCATAATGGTGTTTTGATTTCTTGTGACCTAATACCTACTTAAAACACCATAATGATAATATTTGATTTCAAAGTGCCAATAACTTTATTTATGCATATATTATTTTTGTTAGTATTATAGGCAGTTCAAGCCATTAAAAATAATTTCACATAAACAATAATACGTAATATATTTTAAATTGGGTTGAGGTTGGGTTATTAACTAAAAATGCAATTATTAATGTACTTCTTCATGCAAGTTTTGATCCATTTTATAAGTGAAATGAGAGATTTATCAATATGTTCCACATTTAAAAAAAATTATTTTGGCAACACAAACTTGTGTAAAGCTCCAATAATAATTCTATTAGGTGGAATTTGTATACTCCATATTTAAAACTATTAAAACGTTATATTAGATATCCTGATTTGTGGCAAATAAAATGATTGTATTTTGTTAGATAAAAAGTTGATAGATAACTTTTCTAACCAAATATAAATATTTTAACAAATCTTTTCTTATTTAAGGGGTGGATTTACAAAACATTGAAAATGTTTGCTTAGACATAGTTTCTTTTTTGTTTCCTGTATTTTTAAATATTTTCCTTTGATCACAATTTGGCTATTATAATAACTGGTTCCAAAACATATTTTAACAAAGTTAGTTCTTAGGCCGAGAAAAATAAATTTACCAGGTTAAGGTTTTCTCTAAATCACAAATATATCAATAAAATAGACCAAAATCCACATTTATAATGTCTAGTAGTCAATTTTGCAAAAGAATATTTTATTTAGTTTTATTTCATGCATGTATTATGATTTCCAAAAATGCTACCTACACTTAACTAACTACGTTTTGATAGCCATTTTAATGTTCTAAGTAAAAGTAAATAAAACATTTGTTCGTGAAATTTCAGTGTGTCTGCTTATAATGAATGTTTTCAATGTGTGATAATTAACAGCTCTTCTCTCTTTGATGAACAACACATTCTTTTATATCATTCCACTATTTTTCTGCCAATTACAAATTGAATTATAGAATTAGTTCTTGTATCATTTGGTTTCATTCAACAATTTGTTAATGATTTTTAATGAGCCAAATCTCAACCCCATTATAAGTAAATATGTCCGAGACAAAGTGAAGTGCTTCTTCTAAATGATAACAAGTTTTATATCTGTTCAAAGCTAGTTATTGTGCAGCCGTGTGCTATATCAAGGAGTAAAATAAGCAGCTGTGAGTTTTATAGTGCATTTATAAGTACAAATATATGTACAAAATAGTTTAAATTACGATTAAATGACTATGTTTAAGGTTGGCTGGAAAGTGATGTTTTTCAAGTAGAGTATTTTTTTACAATTTTTATATCAAAACTGTTTTGGGGCAAAATAAATCAACTATGTTTATTTCAAATTTCTTTGAAAAGTAATAATCCCATCAGCTTTTTTCATTAACAAAGTGGCATTCATGGGGAAAAAATTAAATAAAGAGAAAATCGTTGTCAAATTTTGGGAGGTCCATGACAAATATTTAAGAAGATAAGGTTGGCTGGAAAGTGATGTTTTTCAAGTAGAGTATTTTTTTACAATTTTTATATCAAAACTGTTTTTGGGCAAAATAAATAAACTATGTTTACTTCAAATTTCTTTGAAAAGTAATAATCCCATCAGCTTTTTTCATGAACAAAGTGGCATTCATGGGGAAAAAATTAAATAAAGAGAAAATCGTTGTCAAATTTTGGGATGTCCATGACAAATATTTAAGAAGTTTTGAGATTACTTTATGTATAAGATCAAAGTAAATTTATCTACTAAAACGATATTTTATTTATTTTGTCATTAAAAAAATGTTATGAAAAGCTGGAAAAAATTACTGGGCTTAACTCATGTACCCTTCCATTCCACCCTTATTACCTCTTAATTGGAGTAAAGCAACATAAACAGAAATTAACTGTTGCTTATTGTTTTAAATAATTGAATCTTCATGTTTTTTTGTAAGTTAAATGTAACTAGTATTTAATCTAGTTTGTAGTTTACTACCTACAATGTTATGTATGAGGTTGTGATCATATTATTTACTAGGGTAATTTACCACATGACCCATCATTGTTTTGATCAGGGTAAAGGAATTTCTTCTTTTTTTATGTAGAGTGCATTTGTTTTTTTCCCCACTGTTATATTTTCAGAGCTGAAAATGTTAAATAACTAATTATTTTAAGAGTTTCACATGGCCCAGAATTGTTTTGATCATTGATAAAGGAATTTCTTCCTTTTTATGTATTGTATATTTTTTTCCCACCATTATATTTTCAGAGCTGAAAATATTAAGTAACCAATTATTTTAAGAGTTTGAAACGGTTAATTTACCATATTATGTAAAGTTCATTTCGGATATTAATAAAAAACTTTTTATTAAATTTTAACAGTGGGTTCAAATTGATAAAGAATTTGATAAATCATGTTAATAAAAAATAAACTTTTTGTAGTTCTTTTCCTTAGTAAAATCACTTAGTAAAATAGTTACAAAGATAAATTTTTCTCCTTTGATATAGTAGGTTGGTTCCTAGGCTGACTACATTTGCAAACTAGCTATTTTTCTTAAACATGGGAATATATCCATGATTTCTTAGTGTTTTAATATGTTGGAAGCATAATCTTAGCACAACATATCCTTTGTCAACTTTTTATAAATAAGTGCCAATATTTATCTAACTAAATAAGATGATAGAATTGTAATAAAATGTAGCACAAATAAAAACATTGATACATAAAGTAACCAATTATTTTAAGAGTTTGAAAAGGTTAATTTACCATATTATGTAAAGTTAATTTCAGATATTGATAAAAAACTTTATATTAAATTTTAACAGTGGGTTCAAATTGATAAAGACATTTGATGAATCATGTTAATAAAAAATAAACTTTTTGTAGTTCTTTTCCTTAGTAAAATCACTTAGTAAAATAGTTAAAAAGATAAATTTTTCTCCTTTGATTTAGTAGGTTGGTTCCTAGACTGACTACATTTGCAAACCAGCTATTTTTCTTAAACATGGGAATATATCCATGATTTTCTTAGGGTTTTAATATGTTGGAAGCATAAGCTTAGCACAACATATCCTTTGTCAACTTTTTATATATAAGTGCCAATATTTATCTAACTAAATAAGATGATAGAATTGTAATAAAATGTAGCACAAATAAAAACATTGATACATATACACAAAAACTTAAAATATTTCCATGCTACATAACATGTTCCTCTAGAAGAAGTAGACTGACCAGGAAGTTGAAAGTTATGAGGTTTTTACTTTTATATGTGCTTCATTTTCTTACAATTATATAATTTTATTTAATCAGATAAAATTTAAGACTGCACTTATCACTTTTGATTTTAGTTTTTATGTTAGCATTGATGTTTTGGGGCAAAATGGCTGTGATTTCTGAAACTTACAATTCCTTGTTCCAGAACAGATAAGATTGAAAATCTTCCACATTATTTCCATAGTTATATCACTCACTAAGCGTTTTTATTAAAGTTGTTCTGCCAAAGTCCTAAAACTTCAATAAATGAGTGGAACCTTTTTATATAACAATGCAAATATTGTGAAACGTTTTCATTATCACTATTAATTGTTAATTTCTAAACACACACAAAAAATAAAATATCGTTTATGAAATGTGGTCAATTTTATCTCATATATATATAGTAAGTTACTGTGATTTTCGAGGTGAATTTGCTATTTACTTTTTTAATTATCAAAATTGACACTTTTAAGCAAACAAGTTTGTTTTACTATAAAAGGTTAAATCAGGTTTTTTTTCTTTTTATATATACTACCCTATGTTTACTATTTAAACTTTAAAGCCAAAAAATGTTTTGATAATTTTGAATATTACATTTCAATACTGTTTCTCAAGCTTGAGACCTATTGAATCTTAAGGGGAAGTGCCCACCAAAATAGTGTGACATGTTATCTGGCATCTAACAGGAATCTTCAGGTTAAACCAATGTTAACATTAGTTGGCGCAATAAAGTGGTGACTTGACACACAGTCATCATCAGATGAATGCTGAATGCTCCACTTTTTGTCACGTGCCATAAACAAGTCAGTTCATTTAATTCGCTGGGTATTTGTTTGAAGTTATTAAAATACATTTTTCAGGTGCCACACAAATCCTAAACTTTGTATTTTCTTTAACATCACAGGCGCATTTTTTTTAGTAATAAATGAAATGAAAGATTTTAAGTGTTATCAGCATTTTTTTATATAGAATTTAAGAATAATATACTTTACAATCCTTTGAGGCTCCAAGGATATTTTGTATTCCTAATTAATCTTTAAACAATATAAGTTGTCTGGTGTTGTAACTTCACCTCCAAAGATAGTGTGTTTACTAATGTTATTTACAAAGTAGCCAGCTAAATAACTAAGAAAGCTTACTGTTCCTCCGACTGGTTACTTTCCACCATAGCTTTGTCTACAGATTAGGTTTGACACCTGCACTTTCTATTGTATGGTCTAAAACAATTATTGAACGAAAGTAATGATTGTGTGAGCAAAAGAATACATTAAATAAATATGTGTTTAATTTTTGCTAGTCTCATAGTGATTAAAAATGAGATAGTGGGTTGTCTTACTAAAATAACTATGAAACCTAATAATTCCTTAGGTTTTAATTGATCCAGTCAAACGGTTGTATTTTTAATTTCCCTTTAAATAAACACTTTGTAATATTTTTTTTACTAGGTAAAGTATCTTATATGTTCACCCTAAAGTTAGATTTTGGATGCTTTTCTCTTTCGTTTCTTTCATCACAAGCATTAGGGTGATAAACATGTGTTCCTAAATAATGTGAAAGTTATATATATGTTTGTTATAGTGTTTTTGTAACTATATATTGAATTCATTTTTCAATAAATATTTTTGTAATTTAACAAGTGTTTTACTTAATAATGTTTCAACTCGCACACAAATATATTTCAGGCAACAACAATTGAATCTAGCTCACTTGAGATTATCAGATTTCCTTTAAATGGTTCTTTGTGAGGAGTATAACTGCTAGACCTCTCATTGATTATAAAAAGCTTTAGTCATTATTACAATTAACTGTTAACATAGTATCAATGGAGTGTGGTCAATTTTGGACAAAGGGAAGAAATAAGGCTACAATAAAAGGGGGTCTGATGGACCCTAGTTTAATTGGAAGCTCACATTGGTCTCTTTTTTTAGTTAAAAAGTATTGTAGGGAAGAAAGGAAGGGGGTAACACATACTACGCATGATAACATAAAATAACTGGTATCTTAGAAATATTACTCAATCGTTAAATTATGTATACTAATAATTGTAGTTCTAACTCTAATAAAAATAATGGTTAAGTTACGATTGCTGAAGTTTTCCCTTGGGTTGTGGCCTGCAAATGAGTATGACCTTTGGCCTGCTCTATAATAGCTTTGAATCCAGATTTATTCTACACACCATTATCATTAGTAAATAGCAAGGTCAACTATATAATTTTCCACCAATCCAGCACACCGATAATTACTATACACTTTCATAAAATTGAGTATTGAAACGTCATAGTATTTTTATAGAGGTTGCCTTAAGATGGAGTGGGTCTGCCTGTTTCAATTATTTTATTTTTCTCGTCAAAAAACCGTGACAAAAAACTATGCTTGAAAATATTACTTATGAATTTTGACACACCAGCTTCCACTGTTGCACTCATACTACTACTGTACGCAAATAAACAAACCGCTTACCTTGGAGGCTCAACCAAGCGTCAACAATATCCCATAAAATAAAACTAAACTTACTGTAAATTGGTGGTAAATACACTATTTTGTAATAGAGTGCCCATAATTATATCTAAAAACAACCTAAAAATAAGATTTTAACAGTATCAAACATACGATTATACACCAATCACGATAGTAAACTCATGCACTATACTCTCTTAGGAAAAGGCTGCTTCCCTTTACCTAATGAGGGCCGGACAAACCCAGAAACAAACAATTGACTGAATAAAGAGCAAGCGAAACCAGCTGGCTGGCCGGTCAGTCTGAGAAAGAACTCATTGCTCTAAGAAAGAGCTAGCTACCGCCTAAACTCAGTGGGCCTATACTTGTTGGAGAGGTTGCTGTGTCTCACTGTTAGGCCCTTGTGCCTTTTATCAGCACTTGCACTGACCGCGCCAACCACCCTCTACTGCCTGGGCCCATCCACACTTGTTCTCCGAGCTGTCCGTAACGAGTTCCCAACTGTACTTAGCGCCAATGAGATATCCTCTTGCTATTGGCTCACTTAGTGGCCATGGTCTCACATTCTCACGCGCAAATGGGAAGATCTCTTTCTTCCCATTGGACAAGGCCAGACAGCAGTGGAGGGTATTTAACATGGCAGTTTCTCTCTCAAACCTGATGGCAGAGGGCAGTCCAAGAGTAGCCACCACACCCAGGTGTGCCACATATTCAAAAGAGCTAATAAATTTTCTAATGTTACGAAGGAGCAATATTGTCTAATATCCTCACACTCCCTACCTCCCACCATGACTCACGTTGCCAAGACTGTCACCCTACCTTCCCACCGCAACTCGTGTACTATATTCGGACAAGTACAGTATATGTTTAAGTATGTCATTAAGTGAAATATTTCCAATTTGTTCATAATATGTAAGTTTTCTTCTTATTTAAAACTATATAAGCTAAATAAGTAAACTATATAAAAAAATGTGTCAATGAAAAATGATATTTTGGTTGATATATTGCTTTGTCAGATACCGATTGGATTGGCATCATAAGAAGGGAAAAAATAAAAACTTCAAATATCTACAAAATGTATGTATTGAAAATGCTTTTTTTTTAGTGTAATGAGGATAAACAGTGATGTGATGAAATGGTATTTACAAAATATACAATACATATATACAAAATAAGAGAAATGAGTAGAAACCTACATTTCTGTATAAAATATAACCAATTGCAAAGAATTTTACATTCAATATAAATTAAATGTAGGCCTAGTATTGAGTGTGTTTTGAATTGAAAAAAATTTTAATAAGAAAAATAAAGACAAAAATAATACAAGACAAATAAACCTGAACTCGATCAGTTTATAAAAAAAAACATATATAGCTGCCACCCTCATGCATTTCTAAAATAATAATTAAATCCCAATTAACAATTATTTTAATTAAAGAGCTCATAGTAATATTAACATGAAATTATGCCAAATTCTATTTCCTGGCTTGGAAATAAGTGACATGGTATTGAGCTTTAGCAGCTTGAAATTGCTCTTAGCGATATAAATTGTCAAATATTTTACACATATTTCAAAACTCAAAAAAAGTTTGTTATCTTTACTCTAAAGTTTTGATAGATAATGTTTAATATATTCCTACAAAAAAAGGCTCTTCAATCAACAATTTTTTTAATCCTAAAAATTCTCACACAATAAAAGTCTAAAAAACAAATATACTTAACAAGATTCACTCGTTCATCTTAAAAATATATTCAGTCTTAATGCTGAAAAACTTGTCTTTTCTATTATATTTAGTTAATAAATTATATAACTATCAATTTTCAAATGTGACAAATATTTGAAATTATAATACAATAAATAATATAAATTTGCAAAATAAACTCAGAATTTGCTGTGGAGGAGAAAATACTTGAGATAAATTGAGAATTTGAATATTATGCTAAATATTAGGCTAAAAGCCTGTTTCTCAAAATAAGTTAAGACATTCACCATTACTCCTAAAGTACTTTTATGTTATTTGGTAAGTTATGAATAGAAAAAATAACAAATAATAGTCTCATACAAAGTTTTGCTTAATAAATATGAAAATATAATAATTGTCACTATGTGAAAACATTGAACTAAAAAATAATCACTGTGAGAAATCAAAAGAATGAACAATTTCAGTCAGATGAATTACAAATTACAGTTTTAAAGCACATTAATTAGGGACATACCCAAAATTGAATATTTTTTTTAGGGTTAATGTAATGAGGGATGTCACTCCTCTTTACCAGTGCATCTTAAAGCATTTTTTAAAAACATAATTAGGATCATAGGTATTATGAATTTTATATGTTTCCAATAAGTTATTAGCCTAAACAATGGAGATATACAAAAATACATTATTAATACTTTTGGGAGGGTATTAAACATCCTTACCACCCCATTTTTCATCCTTGACATTGATAAATTCTTTTACGCTTGAAAAAATTTGATAGATTTTGCCTCTTGACCTACCTATCAACCTGCACTGTACTATATACACCACGGCAATATTGATACATTTGAACAATATTATCAACATATAGATACTAAACATTCAATTATTCTTTAACAAACAAATATTTAAATTTGAAAAAAAACCAGGTTAGAACAAGGTAATTTATGGCTGCTTTTACAGTATGCTACTAGAGATACCAATTTACTTAGCCTTGGTTAAGGCCATCAAGAGTATATAAGTACATGGCTGGGTGCATTCTGTTTTTATAGAGTCTAGAATTGAGATTTCAATGTTTTATCAATTATTTCAAAACTATGACATTGTGGAATGAGAGTACTAACAATCTCTTTAGATGTGTACAACATTTGTAAAGATCAGTCGATCTGAATCTTAGAAAACGCAAGAGGTTTACTTTATTACATTGATTCTTAAGATATTACAGTAAATATAAATGGTAAACATTTTTGCTATAATAATTCATTGTAATATTCATAAATTCAGTTATGTAATAAATAATGTTTTGGGGTCTGGTTATTAAATTTATCCTATAGTTTTGTTGATAAAAACCACCAATGTACGAAAATTCTAAAACTAATTATAATTTTTATATTGATTTTCTAGATTTTTGAGTTTGATATCTTTTCTAATCCTAGAATCTCATATTTAAGGATTTGGGGCTGGCATTCCAAACCATTTGTTTAGTTTCGATTTATGAATAGGTTCATGAATTTAAGCGGCAAGAATTCATAGGTTATTAACACCTTGCTCTAAACATTTTTTAAAGAGTGAAGCTAGCAAGTTTAATTTATGATAATTAATCAAATAAAACTAATCTGTACAAAATTCATTTAAGTGTTTGCGTGTACAAAGTTTATTTCAAACAGCTCATTAGATGCAGAATATCTTTTCTAAAATTGAGCAGTACTGAGATTTCATTAAAGTAAAAATTCTCTGCCAAATAGATTTTCAAACATGCAACAGTTTTAATGTCCAATTGGTAATAATTTTCCCAATTATTGAGATTTTTGATAATTTAGATTGCTGAATTTGTATACATTATGAGTAAGAAGAAACACAGAAAATCCTTTCTTAATTCGGTTTAATTCAAGATTTATTCCTGAAATCTTCGGTTTCTAAAATATTCCAATTTGTTGCAACATTTAATAAATATTTATTGAAAGATTCAAAAGTAATATATCCTATTAATATAATAACAATGTTTTTCACTACACCATCAATTGACAATGTAAATAATGGTCAATAATAGTAAAGAAACTGATAAATGGAATAACTATAACTAGCGGTTAAGTGATAATCAGAACTACAGTAGTACACTGTAAAAGCAACGGCTAATTTTTATAATAAATTATCAGGCAGATTTAAGATATATTAAAAAAAAATTACTGTCAACATTGACCAAATTTAACTATTTTTCTTATACAAGCATTGATATCAAATTGACAACTGTAGAATAAGTGATTTTATGTATATATATATATATCTTAAAGTATCTCATATATAATGTTTGTAATTTAAGATAGACTTACAATGGCATAGCATTGACACTATAAAATAGTTTGTTACTACTCGTTTTAAAGCCATAAAATTAAAACATTATATTAAAAAAGTTTAACTCAACTAAGTCCCAGCAAACTTCCTAAAATAGATTATTGAGTTTAAATAAACACCATCATATTGTTTCAAAAACTGCATTAATGGTAATTTTCTTCATCAGTGATCTTTTTTCTTTTGAACAGAATCAACTTAGGGATTTAGAGGATTATAAATGGGTATGTAGGAAAGTTAATTCCATTGTAAAAACAACTTTAGTTCATAATTGATGTAAACTATTTTAGTGTCTTGATTTTGTACTTCAGTTACATTACCCTTAGGGTAAGGAAGCATAAATGAGATAGTCCCATAAAATTAATATAGTTGTGATGGGAGTTGTAACTTTTCTTAAAAAATTTTAATTGCAAATGTCTTGCTATATAATGTTTTATCACGGTTACACTGTTATATTTCAAAGTAAAAAAATTTGCTAATGTCACACGAGTGTTGGCCGATATTAAAATGTAATATTCATGCTTGGGAAAATATATATTTAAATAAAGTAAACAATTTACAAAACAATTGTAAAACAACACTTTTGAATAGTTTGTTCATCATTTTTAATATATCACAGATTTAAAAATAGCTATTGTACTGTAAAATATTACACGTTATTGTAATATGATTATTTTTGGATGTCCGATTTAATATGACAGGTGTCAAGGAACTATATTTGCGTACAACTAAACACATGACTGAAAGCTTACATTTACAATAGAAAATTAAATTAGATTTACTGATAACCAACCCACTGCAAGCAAATTAACACACTTTTCCATACTCTCTGCAATAAATAAATTAATTTAATGAAGGATGTGATAATGTTCTATTTTCACTACAAACTAAAAAAATCAATCAAGAGAGAATGTAATCTATGCAAAAGCAAGCTTTAATCAAATCTAGAGCATTATAATAAATTAGAGATGGGAAATTAGATTCCTCGATTCTTAGAGACCTATCGATTCTTGAGGTTATCTTATCAAGAGAATCGAGAAGATATTGATTCTTGATGCCTCGATTCATAAAAGATGTGAGCTTTTTAACACATTTTTTTCATTATTTACTCAATATATTTTTATAATAAAACTTATAAAAGTATTAATAAAATTCAAAAATCTAAAAATTGATGTTTTGCTTCAATTTGTAAATATGTTTCCCAATGCATTACAGAAACAAAAACAAACCTCTATATTAACAAATACCAATCCTGTGTTAAGAAATATATTACAATAGCTTTACCAATGTACTTTACTTCATAAATAATAATATAGGTGAAGTTTATTTTAAAGTTTTAAAGCCAAAATTAAAATCATAAAGACAAAAATGTTTCAAAAGTCTAATTAATTTTATACTTTAGGCCTATTCCAGTAAGAATGGAGTATCAAGGTAAAAATTTAATAATCTGAATCGAGAATCTGAATTAAAAAACTGGTATCATCCCATCTCTAATAAATATATGATAATTTATTTGAAAATATACATCAACCAGTCAGTTTACAGATCAAAAATTTTGTGAACTTTAGCCAACCTATTAATTTTATGAATATAATAAATATGCACAATTATAATTAAAATTTATCAAATGAATAAATGTATTATTTTTTAGATAAGGCAGAATTACACCACTAACTTTGATTAGAAAAATATTTGAATTGATCTTGAAAAAATAGTTTGACTAAACTTTCACACCCTCTTCACTGGTTCCAGATATGTTCTTTGATATATCCATACTATTATTAAGAGATGTCTTCAGAGGGTGTGTCTAGGATTGTTGCCAGGGTAAGCAGAGCTTGTTAAATTATACCTGTGACATGTTCACAACCACTTCCTCCCATTTAGTTTATCATACATAAGACTATGCAATACATACTGCAAACAAAAAACAAATTTATGTCGATACATAACTAGTGGGCAGGGAGGGACATGCAAAATTCACATTTGCAATAAAACAAATTTTTACACGAATTCTACCATTTTAACACATTCTACCGTTTTCACACGAATGACACGAATTTAAGCTTTTTTTTCTAAATAAACACAATTTCTTTGTAATTTGGCAAATACCACATAATGCAATATTATTTTCAACACTGTAACACTGTTGATAGCACTATACTAAGGCTGCTGTGTATATGAATAGTATCAGTTTTTAATTATTTTATAGGTATAAAATGGATCACAGGAAAAATGAGTTTTCAAGATATTTAAGCTTATTTTATCTGAGGTTAGCATTAAAAATCACGATTTCTACTTTTACACATTAGGATACCTAAATTTCAATAGCTCGATTCTTTGTTTACAGCCTTTAAAAGATTTCACGCTAGGTCATGCTTGGCAAAATTATATCTTTTTAATTTTTACTCCCTTCTCCTTATTTGATAGTATTTAATATTCTATGATGACATGTTTCGGTGTTATTATTATTTTGTCCAAACCTAAGTTGATAATCAATTATTTCGATATTGCTATTTGTAAGACTCGAAGGTAATTATATTGATATATCGAGTTTGATATTACTAAGCGTGAAATGTTTTGTGCTTATTTATATTTGATTTTTCTCTGAATATGTTAATAAATAGCTAAATACACAATATGAACAAAAAATTTAGAAATTTTATTCCAGTTTTTTTTAACAAATACTAATTAGACTCGTATTTACATAAATAATAACACCATTTTCCCCCTAAAAATAACCTCACCTTTTGCATGTCTCTACTAATGGGTGATGGATGAGATCATGGGTACTATAAATTAACTCAGTTTACCCTGAAAACACATACGCCATGTGTGTCTTCTATCTATTCACATGGCCTTAGTTACTTATCATTCAAAATTAGCCTATAATAAAATAAACTACATAAGCTGTAATACTTTGAAAACTTAAATATATTATATATTTAATGTGTTTTCAGAACAGGCATCTCTCAAAATAAATATTTGGGACTGGACTAAAATATTAGTTTTTGTTGTTTTTGTGATGAATGTTGCTATCCTTTTCTATTTATTTAAGCAAATATTTTATCTAGGATGATCTGTGGTTTTAACTCTTACATTTAGGCCTCAATTTATCTTCCCCAAAGGTTCAAATTCTTAGGCTTATGGCTCCAAAATTTATGTTCTTTATGAATATTTAAAACAACACTTTTCGCTTTCTCCCAAGACTCTTTTAAGACAGAGTATTACTAAATACGACTAGAAGAATATTTATGAACTGTGGAGTGATTAGTCAGAAAAATATAATGCATACCCACATGTGGCCAAATACAGTGAGCTTTCAAAATAACAAACAAGCTTTCTGAATGAAATCTTACTTTCTGCTATGTAAAAGGTCACTGAACATTTCAACTCTGCACTCTTCTAATCATAGGGATAAACCTGCTGTCTCTTGGTAGAAAATGAAAAATAGATTGTTTTCAAAAAGTTAACATTAGCTTATCACAAGGTAGCACTTTCTGAATAAATTATTCTAATATAATGCTGCTCTTCTCAACATGTATGCATGTCAAATAAGTACATATTTCTTCGACAATCCAAATTAATACATCCATTATGAGGGTTGTGGTACCATGCAATCCTCCAATTTTTGCAGTCTTTTGTGACAAACTTTTATATCTTAATCCAGTCCTGGATTATAATACACAAAATATTTTCACTAAAATAGGCAAAACTTACAAAATAATGGAGGGTTCTCACAGAGCTAAAAGCGAGACTTTACTAGCACATTCCTCTGTATCACATGTACATGCCTGAAATGGTCCCATAAACTATAAGTAGTTCCACTCTCTTAATTCCCTATGTCATAACTTTAGCTGCCAATAACACACATATGTAGGCTAACGATGATGATTATACATGATAATTAGTTAAACATCAATCTTAACACAACCATGTGAATTGGGTAAGTAAATTGAGAGAGAATCTTCCACAATACACATGTAGTATTGTTGGATTATCCGTTCTAAGAGAAGAAAGTGGACTGGGTTTTCTGGTCTCTTAATCTTTTATTTTTTGTTCCATGAGTCAACTGGTAAATATTGTCTTTGTTAAATGTAAATTGTTCATTTGATGATCTCATCAGTACATATATAAGACCTCTCAAGAAATGCTAACCATTAGTAAGTCATAACAAGAGAAGTCTTGTCTGTGTTGTGAACTAAGAGACACTCGCACATTTCTGTGTGGTTCTCCCCTAACAGATTTAGTGTTTGCTTGGGATGTGACATAGTTGGGATAGTAATTTAAGATGGGGATTCTAACCATATGCAACGAATAAGCTAACACGACCAGAGAACGTCTATATATTACGGATTGTAGCATCAACAGTATGTATTTATGTTCCTTCCAACAGTCCTCTTATATATGCAGAGGAAATGGGCAACAAGTGACCAATTATAACTTTTAAATAGATTTTAGAAGAGGGCAATTTTGTTAAAACATAGATGTTAAAGTGGATGCTAGTGCAGAAAAGTTTCTTAAAAGGTTATGTTGGCATTTTGATTAAGAATTAATATTTAAAGAAGCTAATAAAATGTGATGCTAAAGTTAGCTCTCTGAAAATGTGATAGATAAATTGCACTGATGAATTTGGTCAACATAAAACCCTAGATATAATTATTTATTACTAGCAATTAAACATTTCCATTTTTAGCTTTTTAAGATAAGCTTGCGTTTCGAGTGAAGTTAAACTTAAACTTCTATTTTTCACTCCCACTGTCTCAAAAAATTTATGAAGCCTCGAGGACCTTATAAATATGTGATGCATGATCAAAACACCATTTAACAATGAGTGTTTATTATTTTAGTCACAATACTATTGCCATTTCCATGAATGCATAGCATAAAAAGGAATGGGGACTTCGATTGTGTTATATGTCATGCGATCCTTCACCTTTACGACATAAAAACACATTCTTTTACCTTTTTTCAGTTATGAAAGATAGTTCATAGTTGGCCCCTTCTGAGGCAATAGCATAGTAGATATAACTCTACATAAAGACACTACTAATCTTGACTTGCTTCATGCTAGTCACAGTTCAATATTACACAATCTGCAGAACTTGCACAGATTTGTTTCAAAGTACTATATTATAGTGTACTGTATTATATTCCATTGAAGAACACTGAATATATCGGTGGTATATCGGTTCAAATATTCATGTCTATAACTGTTGAAACACTCACTAACAGTCAACACATAACTTAATCTTTACAAAGACTATCGTGTAGTTTACCAATACAACACAAACATCAAACATTTATTGTTTTAAAAACAAATGCATGTAATATAAGTTTGATTTTCCAGTCTCAAGTCAAACAGTCTAATTTTATCTCATTCAAGTGCCATATTTATATTTCACTAAACCGCTTGAGGCAGTTTCATGCCAACAATTTCATTTTGGCTGAATTTTTTTGAGCGTTGAATACCAATGAGGTAGTCTTACTTAGATCAGTCATTAACTTGAGCTTTTATTACTAATGTGTCAATTTGCTTGTTGCCGAATCATCATTGGTTGCTTCGTCCGCATAGGAATGAACAAGTGCGCTTCCTATGAGAAAAACAAACATAATTAATATTTATCCACAACAAGCTCTACAGTAATTAAAAATAAAAGTTGAGACTTAGAAAAGTTGATCTAGAACAATAGATGAAAAATTAATTTATAAATTAAACTGTTAATAAAGTTGTAGCTGTATCAAGTAAAATTACCAAACACAAAAATGTATGATATAAATATAATTTTAGTAAAGAAACACTAAATTACATAACCACTTCATTTAATTTGTTTGGCAGTTTGGCAGATATTATTCTTTTATTTTTCAACATATCTGGACTTAGGAACGTTTCGCACTACACTGAATTGTATCTAATATTTTTTTGTATTAATATTTTAATGTATCAACTTATGTTTTAGACTTTTCACTAACTTGTTTGAGATTTATATTTTAGTGGATGCATTATAATTTTATATAAATGTTTATATCTTACACTGTTTCTTCACTAAAATTATATTTATATCATACATTTTTGTGTTTGGTAATTTCACTTAGTACATCTACCACTTTATTAACTGTTTAATTTATAAATTAATTTTTCATCTATTATTCTAGATCAACTTTTATAAGTCTTAACTTTTATTATAACAACTCCTTACTTTCAACCATTTTTTAGAATGCTTTCTAAAATGTTCTACAGTAATTAACAGACCAGAGAGTGAATTGCTGCACCATTTATTATCATATAATTTCCCCGTGGCATCACATATTAGTTAATCTTTAGTAGAAAGTGTGTTGGTTTAGAGGATTTGGGTGCTCACAATTTAGTGCACTGAATTTGATCAATTTAATTTTTGTTAGCAAATTAAGAAAAGTTTACATGAATGTGATTAAAAAAAAATTGATTTTCTTTCACTTAAAAAAATCATTAGTGTCTCATTTAAACTCTGGAATGTTTTAAACTTAATTCTATTGCACAAAGATTATGATATTAAAATACTTATTTTTTACAATGATGAGCTAGTTGGACTACTAGCCATTCAACATGGCCTGATGGGCAATAATTGCAATAAGTATTCTTTTGAAACTTGACATTTTAGATATTAGTAACCCAAACAAAAAGACTACTAATAAATGCTTTCTTAACCATTGCTTACTTTTTTAAAAACAAAACACCAGGCTGGTAAACTTTTAAAACCGCTTATGACTTGACAAAATATAGGGTTGCCACTATGTTATTACTAACAAATTCACGGTGTTTTCAAGAAGGAATTTCCATTATTTCAGGCAGCCACGATTGAAGATAAAGAGTAATAAAATTTAATTTTTCATTAAACTGACCAGTGTGAAGTCATGTAGTTTATGTTTAAAACATGATTATTCAAACTTGATGGGGAAATACATTAATACATTCAATGTGGGTACGTAATCCTTTAGTTCACTTTTTCATCCATACAAGGAAATAATTAAGCTTTTAGTTAAATGTCCTAAATTAACAAATATTCCAGTATTTTTACTAGATTTTTCAAAATTTTGAGTGTTCCAGAGTTTTTTCAGACACAAAATAGTAGGGTTTCTGATACGGGGAAACCCTGTAAATAATAATGACCTTAACTTTCATAAGAAAAATAACATTTTCTGAGGAAAAATGTAAAATGAAACAGTTGATAATTATGTTATTTGATTGTCTTGGTCAATCAAAACAAGTGCACAGTTTTGGCATACTAGCCACAATTAATTTCTTAGGTTTAAAAAAAATACTGCACATTAAAAAAAACACAGACTAAAATACATATAAGCATATCACACACCATAAAACTAGGTAGATTTAAACGAGTTTTAAGGCAATGGTTAAAAATAGTAGTTGTAGTTGGTTAGTGCTGAGGTGGACACACAAAAAACAAGAAAATTGTTAGTTAAATTACTTCAAGAATATTAGGCAACAATACAGTCAGCACTTATCTTCAAGTAGAGTGTATAAACTGTCTGTCGCAGTGAAAGCTTGTTTTTAATGTTTTTCTGTGTGTATTATCTCAACAACTTCTACTAGAGCACTAGGCCTACCCAGTTAAGCTGCTGGTTATCCTTATTTTTGGCCCAGACCTGATATTTATTCAAAATAATCTTTATAATTTTTAAAATAAGTGCCAAGCATTCAGAAAACACAAAATAGCAGCCAAGAATGGAAATAAATAGTAATGTGAAAGGGAACTTTATAGGACTAGGCGCCATACAAAGACATTATGTATCACTGATCTCAATTAGGGATGGACATAAAGCAAAAAAATCTAATGTTCACATCAATGCCCCCATCAATGCCCCATCAATAACTAAACAATGCTGAAAAAATAACATTTATATGCAAATTATTTATGTTATACAACTAAAAATATTAATGTATTTATAGTAAAAACATACCTGATTTTTTCAAACCCCTTGAATATATTACAAATTCACTTAAATTCAATGAATCAGTCAAACTTCAATATAAATCTTATAAAAACTATTCATAAATACACACCAGTAATAAAAATAATATTTTTAAAATAAACATATTCATATGTTGGTGTCTAGAACATTGCTACAAAACATCGCTGCTTGATAATAATCTACCAAAAAACATTTTTTAAAACCGAACCTTCAACATTGATGTTTTGAAAAAACATATTTTTAATGTCCATCCCTAATCTTTATAGCCGCATTTAAAGTCAGTCTATCCTAGTGAGTTGTGACAAACAATGTCATGTTGTGAAGTTTAGACCATGAAAAGTTTGCAAGACAGGTTACTTAAGTACTAAAGGTGTTAGTCTTTGTGGTTCTTTAAGTCCGCTGCTGTCCTATAGGCATATTTTAGAGGGGGGGCAAGGAAAGGGGGGTCATGTCTACCCCAATTATCTGCTCTGATAGAACACTTATTAACATGCTGAATCTGGGAAAAAAAACTGTACTCTAGGTAAATAAGTTAAAAGCATGGTGGCTACAATCAGGGAAAATGTTAAGACAATTGAATTGAAAATACAGAAATCTCAGGGAATTTAAATACTTCTTTATCTATTTTTAAAAATTAATTTTGTAAAAAAAAAATACTGGGCACAAACCTGGTTATTTCTGTTCTCTCCAATAAATAAGAGCTAGCAACACCATTGTGTTGTCTCTCTATCCTACATTCATGCCTAATCAACTATTCAGTACTTTTACTGACTATTTACTTTTGTAAATAAGTAATTTTCTTTGCCTTAATTAATAATATAATGTGCTCAATTCTCTCTTATACTTTTGGTGATGGTATTAGTTGT
Source organism: Timema bartmani (assembly GCA_902151455.1). Classification (NCBI taxonomy): domain Eukaryota; kingdom Metazoa; phylum Arthropoda; class Insecta; order Phasmatodea; family Timematidae; genus Timema; species Timema bartmani. The sequence continues at coordinate 137,703 of CABFWB010001469.1, forward strand.
TTTAGTTTCCTTTCTTTAAATTATATTAAAATACGTTTATATTTTGCATTTGACATAACTATAATGTTGTGATGTGTAGAATGTGCTTATACAGCAAGGCCCCCATATCTGTGGGTGATACGTTCCCAGATCTACCGCGGTTATGTGAAACTACGGATAATACCAAACTATTATATAATGTAATATTCATGTAACGTACATAAATATGGTAAAGTTTAATTGATAAACAGCGCGAAAGCTAGAAGCAGACTGGCGTCAAGTTCTGCGGGAAAAAGTGGGCATTGGAACAAAGAATGATGAGTCAAGTAATGTACAGTTCATAGTCGCGTTTGTGCTGTTAGTACGGCCGGTTCTCGCTTGACGCGTGGTTTGAAACTTTTAAACAATTTTTTTCTTTAATTAAAAATAAATAAATTGGACAGTGGTAAACCGCTGATAACGGAAACCGCGAATAGTGAATCAGCAGAACCCGCTTTGGTGGTGTAGTTAGCAAAAGTGCTAGTTTCGTGTAGAGCTAGAGTGCCGAGGACGGTGAGATCGAGGTTCAAATCTCGCTCAGGTGAACTGGGGGTGGTTTTTCCTAAATAGTTTTCCACTCTCCCTCCATGAAAATGCGGGTTCACTCCTTCTATATTAAACCTTCCCAATTCCTAACCTATTAGCATAATTAATATATGAGTGTACAACCCAAACGAGTAGTAAGACATGGTGAAAAAAAAAAAAAGAATTTATTTTTTTGGTAATCAGGAATGTTAATAAAGCCTGTGCTTAACATAAAAACAATCATAATGAATAACAGACGGAGGTTGGCAAATTCTTAATTACAATATTTTCACAAAAAGTGACCAGCTTAAGAGGTAAACCTAGAATTAAAAGTTAGCCAGCTAATGTAAATAAAATAATAACTCGCCTGTGTTCGTAAGCGCTTAAAAACACTCACACTATCATTTATTAAATGCACAATAGCGCTAGGCCTAAAAAAAAGATTATGCAAAAGTAAAAACAATAAATAAAATGCTACACTAGTGTATTGTTAACCCTTAAACTGAAAAATAAATAAAACAAACCTTAAGAGCAAGGAATTAAAAAGTGTAATATTAGCAAAGCACATCAAAGAGAGGTACACCTGTGCTGTACACTTGGGCTGAATTAGTTCTTTTGTTTGTAAAATAAAAAATTTAAAATATCAAAGATGGTGGTTATTTCATGGACTGATATATTAGTGGAATTACACTAGGAGTATCTTGATAAAAGATTTCAGAGCTCAGTATTTGGAGTGTTTCAATCAAGAGATCTTATGAAATAATATACAGATTGGTCACTACTCCCAATACCTTAAGCTGCTGTTTGAGTAAAAGAAAAATGTGACTCAGAGATTTTACCTCTATTGATATATTTGTACATGCAGCAATAATCTGCTGATTCTGATAGAACAGTACCTCTCAAAATATCTTACATTCATCAATGAAACTTAAGTCAGGAATTCCTCAAAGACATTTATTTATTTCCATAATATTTCCTGTTTTAGTCATCTATGTCTTGTTAATTATCTTCCCGTAATATGGGCTTAAAAATTTGTTTACTTTATATTTTCTCTTTTAGAAAGTTGCGTTGCATGTTTTATTCTCCTCCATGAGACCATACTGAGGGGAAAAAAAAAGAGGTATGGGGATGATTTGAGGGTTCAACACCTCACTTTTTACATCCTCAAAATAGTCCTATAATTTATTTTTGTATTCGTCTTCATTAACTGGTAATAGCTTTCTAAAGTATAAAGAAATTTACAACCATTCAAGAAGAAATGTACTTTACATTTCTTGTTGTGTGGTTAGGGGACCTCCCTACAAACCACTGAAGATAAATTCTTAAAGACTTAACTACACTTTTCCTTTATCCAAAGTATTTTTATTTCTTTTATGTTAAAAACATAACCACATACAGGTTGCATGAGCTCAAGAAGTAGCAACTATGTTGGTTTTAACATTGAAAACATAACTTTAGAAGAATATTATCAACTTATTTAAAGTTAATTAGCTATATTTAATAACTGTACTTCACCATATAATCGTCACACCCTGTTTTCTCAGTCAAAAAATTGGTCTATAAGATGTCACCTGTCACCACATAATTATCTCATGGTATAGAGTCCTGTTCATCATGTCAATTTAAAAGGTAAAAGGAGGCAGGCTACTTCCTCCTCCCTTCCTCATTTCCATGCACCACTAAAGATCTATAACTGTTGAACTTTTAGTATTATCACACATTGCAAGCCTAGAATTCTTTTCTCAGCGCATGCACAGTGTCAGTAGGTATATTTCCAAAAGCCAGTTTGCGTGGTTTGTAGCAAGCTGAGTGGGCAGGCAGGCTTATTAAGTCTCATAATATGTTTGGACTCGCGTCTTTTAGTGTAAGCTAAACTAGTGATTGCCTGCTAGCGATACATTTCTTTTAATCTTCACATAATGGTCGTACCCATAAAAACTAGGCATAAAATATGTGACAATCATGCGGTGAAATACGGTAGTATTTGTTGCAATGCATAGATAACTTTGCACTGCATATTTATTAAACAAGATGCTTAGTTTAATGAAACATTGACATCCAAGCAATCTTACAGTGATACATTCGCTTGACAGCAGTCCCCCCGATAACACTTATATTTACAATTGGGAATCCAATTTACACCATAACCAGCAAAAACCCTCCACCAACTACACCCATGGATGTGTTCAGACTGACCTAGAGATGAGTCACTATCCAAACTTTAGAGCCTAGCTCTTTTTCCACAGCTGTAAAGAAAACAAGCCACATGTAACAAGAGCAAGCATCCCATGCCTTAACCAACAACTGTCACTGGTTCACAGTCTAGCAAGAGGAAATTCAATATTGTAAATTATATAGCCCTAGAAGTGGTGCTAAAGAAGGTATAAGACACTCTTGGTGCTTAAATAAAGAACATTTATCAAGGTGTCTGACGATTATGTAAACAATTTTTCATGACTTTTTATGAGCTATACAAAATTTTTCCAAAGAAAAAGACAAATGAATGCCCACCCACATCCTTGACATGATATCAAGCCCACCTTCAACCACCAACATTGATTGAAAGTCACTAACATTTGGCATTATAGAAATTATCTTACGTAATTTATTAATTTTAAGTTATAAGTTTTCAAAAGGTTACATTAATACTTCCCTATGAATAACTGTATATTTTTTCCTTAAATTAATAACTAAAGGAGCCAATAGTGTAAATAAAATAAGTGTGATTTTTTTTCACAACATTGTGGCAACATGAGTTTCCTGTTTTCAAATAATGGGCTTCCTATAAAATTATAATTGTACTACGGTTGTCCTTGCTTGCATTCTTTGTTACTCGTTTTAATTTCAGTCTTTTTGTTTTATGTTCATTTCTGAACCATGTTTTAGATTTAAGCTAATTTTGAGTAAGGCACGGACCAAATTGTATGCTTATCTGCACAATAAACTTGACTTACAAAAAATCAAGACCTGAAAGATAATTTGGTGGGGTTTTTTTTGCGACTTTAAGACTAGTAGTGATCAGGCTTATTTAACTTTTAAATGTATTTTTAGTTATTTTGGCAATAACATTTACAGTAAAAAATACTTTCATCTGAACGTTGCCCTGCTAGACTATTTGGATGTTAACATCAGCATGTATTATTATTTTATTGATGATTTACCATCGATACAAACAAAATATAGTAAGAACATAGTAAGCTGGGTGGTATGTGCCAGTTACTAAAGTTACTAAAACTACCATTATAACTGTGATATAAAGCTATATGATCTGCAGCTGTCACTTTTGACAGATAATATTGATATGCCATTTGTTTACTGTAAACAAATATTTTATTTTGAAAAAGAAAAAACTTTATATATAAATGGTAAAAACTGGCTATTGAGTTTACTTTCTTATCAGCTGCTAAATAAACACAAAACAAGCTTGAGTCTGAGCTAAAAGTGAATGAAGGGCTAACATGAATCTTTTTAAGTTCTGGCTATTTAAAAAAATATAAACAAAGGCAACAATTGAATTTCTCAAAAAGGCAAATTTTATTACTCAAGTAATAGTTACTAAATTCTAACCATGCTTTAAGATAGAGGGAAGCATAGAGTAAGATGGTAGATCACTTATTATAAAAATGTATGCTTAAATTTATTTTTAAACTGTTATTTTAAAAAAAAATGTGTTTAACGAAGGCTAGAGAGAACATGTAAAAATCAAACAAATTGCTTATAAGACTGACACAGCTAAGCCACAACACACAGTTTAAAAGGATAAGAAAAAAGTAGGATATTAGTTTGAGATTATAAGAACCCGGCTGGTTTGTATATTTATTAAGATATTAAACAATAATACATAGGGCCAGTTTCATAGTCAGAATTAGTAAGCCTTAAGTGCGGTGCTATACTAAATAGCAGACGACACCTATCTAAACTTGAATAGAGTGGGCCAGTTCCGCGTATGAAACTGGCCCATTCCATTCTGTTCTAGGTAGGTGTCGGCTGTATTTGGTGTAGAGCCGCACTTGAGGCGTACTAATTCTGACTATGAAACTGGCCCATAGTAATCAGAAGCAATACAGATTCCAGGATTTAATTTTATCAAACATAAGGCCCAATAGCTAAAACTAAATTCAAAAGATTATAATTGAGATTAATGTATTAAAAAAAGATTAATTAGTAAAATAAAAGGGGTAGAAAGAGGATTTTCAAGCCTACTTTCTCTCGAGAGGGTTTTCTCCTCTTATTTCTATTTGTTAGTTTAGAATTTTTTAAGAAATGGGCTCAAATTCTTTACAGTGTTCAAAGTATCTTTCTTCTCTTTTTGATAAAGGAAATAATGCCAAAATATACAAACTTTATTTGGGTTTAAATGTGTGTGTGACCTTCTGTTATAAAAGAAAGGAAGAAAGAAAGATGTAACATATTTGTAACATATTTTGTGCATTAGATTCTTTCAACATTTTTAACTCTTTCANTTATTTTTTCAAACAAACATTGCTATAGTAAAAACCAAAACCCTAATAAATTATTTTACCATTTAATGTGAACGAAATCAAAATGGAAGAGAAGAAAAGTTATACACATATGCTTAGCATGTTTTCTAAGATTCAGAGATTTGTAGATAAAACAAAAATTCAAATTACACTCATATTTAGTTCTTATATTTTTCTCAGTTTGGTAAGGAATGTCAGAGATAAACTAAGCTATAGTTCTTGATTCATGTTCTCTCCTATGGGCAAGATTACACTAAACAATGTTCTCTAAGAATGCAAGATAGTTAGGGGCCAAACCACTTTAAACGAAAATGATGGGTATAAGGTTCATACCCTTGAGTGTTTTTAGATATGACATCAATATGTTGGTCCTATTATACATACCTGTTATGATAATCAGTTTACACTAAATATTTTAATGTTTAGTAGCAAATGAAAGCTCTAAAACACCTGGATTTCATCTAAATTAGTGTGGTATACCCGATTTCATCACAATGGCTATTTATTTATTCATTTCACATTATTCATCATCTTACAACGTTTATGTAAACAAATATGAAGCTCGAAAAAAAAAATTATAATCGGAATGAAATTATGTCTTGGTCACGTCATATGGATCATCCTCATCTTCACTTTAAGAACATTGGAAAAAGCCTGTGCAAGAAAGATTAGCGGGTTCACATTTACATAGTGTTGATGCCTCATGAAATGTTCTTTCATAAATTGTTCCAAAACCTCCTTTGGCAACCTCTTCATTGATGATGTTACGCAGTGGCTTCCATATATTGCATAATTAACATGGTTTGAAGTGAAGAAATATGGCATCATTTCTCTTACAGCAGGTAGGCGCAGAGCCCATCTTCCAGCTCATACTAAACGCTTGGCAATAACAGGTTTGATAAGGTTCTCAACCCACATTTTGGAGTTCTGCAGATTTTACTCTTTCAACAGAACAGTTAGCATTGTTTCATAGTTGGTACATTTCTTTAGTATTGGTCATTTACACGAAATCAAGGTGTCTAAGAGCTTTCATTTGATACCAAACATTGACATCTTTAATGTAGATTCATCATCATCATCAACTGTTTCCAGCCTGTGGCAGGATCAGTTTAGTAAAATGCCTCCATCTGCCTCCATCTTCCTCTATCCTTCCTCCTTTAATTTCTTCCATTCTTCTCCCACTTTAACACTTATGTTATCTACTCCCATTTTTTCCTTTGCCTCCCTTGTGGTCTTTTTCCTACATACATTTTCTTTGGCATCCTATCTTTTTCCATCCTCATTACATGCCCATACCCTCTCGGACTTGTTTCCGCTACTATCTCATTTACTCCCTCAACTCTTTCCATGATCATTTCAATCCTTAACCTGTTTTTCATCATGACAGCTTAAAGGCTCCTCACAAACTTCATTATCATGGCCTCCACTCAATACCCATGTTTCTGCTGCATATTTGACAAAGCGTACAAAGTACAACACATCCTTACACTTCAAGGGCACTTCTCTTATCCATAGCAGGTCTCTTACACACCTTGAGAACAACTTTCCCCACTGTTCTCTTCTCATTAGATCCTATAAGTCCACTTTTCTCCTCAATCAAGCTTCTAAGATATTTTACTTTGTGGACTTTTCTCAGCTCTACTCCATCCAACTTTATAGGTTTACTAGGCCCTATCCTCTTCCTTGTCATTACCATCACTTCACACTTTGCCATGCTAAATTTCATTCCACTCTTTCACTTTCTCATTCCATTCCTATTGTTCTTGTAATTCCTCTTCCTTCTCCCCCCCATACCCTCAAGTCATCAGCAAACAACATAGCTTCCATTCTTTCCTCCTCGAATTTTCTTGCTACTTTGTTCATGACCATTTCCATTACCATTACAAATAGTAATGGTGAAAGGGCACTCCCCTGCAGCATTCAATTTTTTTTTATTTGGAACTACTGTCCTACTCTCCAACTTAAGTCAACTCCTGTTATCCTCATGCATGGTTTTCACTCATTACAACTCCTCTTTCCACTCCGGCCTCCATCGTTTTCCTAACTTTATTTTTATCCACACTATCATATACCTTCTCCACATCCATAAATACTATTACTCAGTCTTTCCCAAATTAATACCAACCTTCTTTCCATCAGCTATCATATGACAAAAATCAAGTCTAATGTAGACCTGTACCCTAAATCCGCACTGTTCCTCTCTCCACCTTCCTTTCATTTTATTTCTTATTCTCTTTGACAGTATCTTATATATTTTTGTACAGTGGCACATTAGCGTTCTCCTCCCATAATTTTTATACCTCTTCCTGTCTCCTTTCTGAAAAATAGGTATTATAACTTTTTCTGATGAACAATACACAATGAACAATGAATGTCCTAATAACACATATACATTAAATAACCAAGATATTTTTAACGTGATATCTAAAAACATTCAAGGTTATGAACCTTATACCCATCATATTCGGTTTCAGCACCCTTATTCCATGTAGGAACCATCTAATTATTTTGTATGTACAGAAATTTTGGGTTAAGGTAGAAAAGATTCCTAGGCTCCTAGACTAATACTGTCTTATCTCTCATTCGCCAAAACAATAAATAAAAAAATTAATTCAATAAGTCTATAATTAAATGTTCTTGAATACAAAATTAAAAACACAATATTTAATTTTAATGTGTTAAATTTATCCTACCAATAATCTAAGGAACTTAGAAAAGCATTAAAAAAAATCAATTAATCATTGCACTATTCCCAAACTACATCAAGCAAGCCTGTACATTAGTTTTGAGTAAATTTCTTCCAAACAGTAGAGATAGGTCCTTAAAATTGTTCAGGATGTTCAAAATTAAAGAGTTAAAAAAAAAGATTCAAGATTTTTATATATGTATATATATATAAAAAATCAATAATTTTTTAGAATAACTATATTTACCAGTGATTTAGTTATGATGCTATTTTTTAAAAGAACGAATGTAAATAAAATCAAAACTGATGAAAAAAAATCATACCAATGTGAAAAAATAACCTCTGATACTATGCATATTTTTAAGATTCACAATCGAGTAAAAGAAGACCCATCTCTACTATAGAGTGATATAACTCACAAGTTAAACTCTTTACCATAAAGTAAAGTTTTTAAAGATAATTTCACAACTTAAGCTTTGCAATCAAATAATGCAATATAAAATGATACAGAAATTTCTTACATACACTTTATTAAAAAGTTTCAACAATTTTAATAGTGCAAATAAACAAAATAAAAGAGATAGAAGCAAAAAAGTATAATCTTTTCAAAGCAATAGACAGCCCAAAATAATATAAAACAGCAAAAGTGTATGCTTACGATTGTTTGCCAAATCCACTGTAGCTTTGTCCTTTACAACATACTTGGCTGCAGCGAGGAAAAATGCCCCGCCTATGACTTCAACAATGCAGGTCATGAAAAGTGCATATTGAAGACTTCTGAACTCAACATCCCAATTCCGCGAGCTTGTAGTCACCGTACTATTGAGTGCAGCTGTAATTACTGAGGTAGAATTCAAACTTGAAGTTGCAACCACCGAATCAGCATAATGTGCCTTGATACTTTCAGAAATCTAAAAGAAAAACGAAAAACTTATTTCTTACTTGAAATAAAAGTTGGTATTTTGATAAATCTCTACAGCAAAAAATATATATTATGTCAGGAAAAA